>JAJPUD010003898.1:136243-151388 GCA_023553655.1 Myrmecobius fasciatus
CCCAACATTGATCTTTACAAAGCTTTCCATTACAAATTTTACCCCCAGTCCCCTCCCCTCCCCTAGATGGCAGGAAGTCCACTACATGCTAATAATGTTGAAATGCTTGAGAAGTTATGCAAGAAAAATCCTATCTACAAGAAAAAAAAAAAGAATCAGAGAAAGGCAACACAATGCAAGCAAATGTCACTAGAGATCATGAAAATGTTACGTTGTGGTCCATATTTCATGTCCCTCTTTCTGGGTGTATATGGTTTTCTTCAGTGAACAACTGGAACTGGTTTGAAACAATTCTTTATTGCAGAGATCCATGTCCATCAGAATTGATCATCATGTAATACTGTTGTTGCTGTGCATGATGATCTCCTGGTTCTGCTCGTTTCACTCAGCATCAGTTCATGCAAGTCTCTCCAGGCCTCTCTGAAATCGTCCTGCTGGTCGTTTCTTACAGAACAATAATATTCCATAACATTCATATACCATAATTTATTCAGCCACTCTCCAATTGATGGGCATCCCTTCAGTTTCCAGTTTCTAGCCACTACAAAAAGGGCTGCCACAAACATTCTTGCACATGTGAGTCAATTTCCTTCCTTTAATATCTCTTTTGGATATAAGCCCAATAGAAACACTGCTGGGTCAAAGGGTATGCACATGAACTATTATAGTTTAAGGGAAGGAAATAACACAAATATACATTAAACAAGATGCTATATAATAATGTAAGGTGCTCAGGTCATGTTGTAGGTAAGTCCTTTTCAGAAAAGAAAGAGCTAAGTTGACTAATAGAAGGAAAACATCGTAAATAAATATAAAATATGTAATCTGAAATACTAGCAGAAAAGTATTTATGTTCTATTCTTTCCATGAAAAGAAAAAGACAAGAGCTGTGTTTTAGGCATATTAATTAGTGTAAGGAATAGAGGGAGACTAGATTTGTTCTTCACTGCTCAGGGAACTCTTCCGGATGGGTACTCTCTTCAGTAATGCAGCTCTCAGCACCACCCTGGAACTTGAAGTTTTAGAATATTTCCTCAACCAAATGTGTCAAACTCCATGCAGCAAGTGGCTGGCAAAACTCCCCAGTAAAGCCAGAACCAGATTAAAATATAATTGGGAAACATTTATCAAAATAAAGAAAAATTATAGTACAACTTTAATGTAAATTTGCAGTTTTCTAAATCCATATGGGTTTTCCTTTCCTCTAGGGATCTCTTTCTCCTGAGTTTTACACAACTGGTGCATCTTAAGAGTATAAGGTGACTTTTCAGGATCACACAGACACCAGGTGTCAGAAGAGGGACTCCAGGCTGGCTTTGAGCCCAGCTCGATCCAATATCACTATTCCACATGCTGCTCAATTTCATTGGATATGTTTCTGTAGCATACTCTGGGCAACTAGGTGGCACAGTGGACCAGAGAGCTAGAGTCAGAAAGATTCATCTTCCAGAGTTCAAATATGACCCAGACACTTACTAGCCATGTGACCTCAGATAAGTCATTTGCCCTTGTTTGCTTCAGTTTCCTCATCTGTAAAATAAGCTGGCAAAGAAAATGGCAAACCATTCCAGTATCTTTACCAAGAAAACCCCAAATGGGGTCCTAAAGAGTCAGACATGATTGAAAATGATTAAACAACAACAGACATATTTTGTCCCATTAAAATGAATCCAAACCCCAGTAAAAGATAAAAAACCAAGTAAACTAAAAAATAAGGAATAATTAATCTTATGTGAATCCTTTTCATTTAATAGCATGGAACTAAATACTGAACAGAAAAATGAAAAGTGTTTAGGTCTCTTTCTCTGTGAATCTGAACTTTGTGTTCTTATTTTTTTAATGTATAGTTGTTGTCCATGTGTCTTTTGTTATGGTTCTGATAATACTGATAGATGTCATTTTGTGTAGGTCTTTCCATGTTTATATTCATAATCCTTATTTCTTAAAGTAGGTTATTTTGTTGCATGAGAGAATAGGAATCAGATTTTCTCATTTGGGAACTCCTTGATGAGAACCAATGCACATCTTCATCATCTCTGATATTAGAACTTAAAACTGTACTGAGACTTTTGGGACACTATTAAAAAATTTCCTCAGCTGCTGATTAGGGTTACATGGCTACTGAAATGGGACTTGAACTCATGAATTCTTAGTTTCAAGATAAGACTTTATATTCATTATAATAGTGATGTCAAACTGAAATCAAAATGTATTCCTGTGGGCTGCATGTGGACTTAGCCACAAATTAACATTACCAACATTCCTTCCTTTATTGAACTTTAGTTATTGTAGTTTTTACAAATCAAAGTTTTGTGACAATCCTGTGTTGGGCAAGTCTGTTGGTACCATTTTTCCAACAGCATGTGTTCATAGCTTGTCTCTATCACATTTCAATCATTTTCACAATATTTCAGACTTTTTCATTATTAAATTATCTGTTATACTGATCTGTGAGCAGTTATCTTAGATATTACTATTATAATTTCTTTGGGGCACCACAAGCCGCATCTATATAAGACACTAGATTTAATAATAATAATAATAATTGCTTTTTATTTTTCAAAATACATGCAAAGGTAATTTTCAACATTTGCCCTCATATCAAACTTAAAACATCAGACTTAATTGTGTCTTCTGGCCCCTCCACCAACTGTCTTTTCCCATCTTTTTCCCTCTCCTTGGGCTTCCCTATTCAGGCACACAACAGTATTGATATTAGAGTAATTAATAACCTTGCAATAGCCTCTAAGTGTTCAAATGAAAGGAAGAGTCAATTATTTGGCAAACTTCATTGTTGTCTTATTTTAAGAAACTGCCACAACCACCCAACCCTTCAGCAGTCACCACCCTGATCAGTTAGCAGCAATCAACACTGAGGCCAGATCCTTCACCGCAAAAAAATGTTATTAACTGAAATCTCAGATGATAGTTAACATTTTTAGCAAAAGAGTAATTTTTATTTAAGATATGTACATTGTTTTGGGGGAGTTTTTTGAGACATAATACTATTTTACACTTAATGGACCACAGAATAGTGTAAATAAAACTTTTATATGCATTGGGAAACAAAAAAATTCCTGACTTGCTTTATTGTGATTTTCACTTTATTGCAATATTTGCTTTAATTTGGTAGTCTGGAACTAAACCCACAGTATCTCAGAGATATGGCTGTATCTATGTTTTATTTTATTTTTATTTATTTTGTAAAATATTGCTTAAATACAATTTAATCGAGTTTGGCTGGCTATATGTTTGACTTCTTTAATGTACCATAACTTTATATTCATTTTCAGTCATTTGATATAAAGATTACCCCCATTTTTATTTTCTCTTATGAAAAAAAAAAATTTCTGTACCAAAATTAAATCTTTTTTTCCTTTTTATGATTTTTTTTTTTTTTTAAAGGATAGGATAGTTCTATCTAGTAAAGGAATTGCTAGGTCATTAAGAAGATGCACTTTGCCACTCCCATAGTATATCACTAGACTACTCTTCCAGTTTTTTGCAATGCAATCTGAGTCCTGCAAACAATATAGCCTATTGCCTGTTTTCTCCCGCAGCCCCACCAATATTAAATAACGTATTTTTATCCTAATTTTCACTATTTTGTGGATGTTGTGATGGTATCTTGAGATAGTATTGATTCATTTTACTCTATCTTTTTGCAACTTTGGGGCATCTTTTCATGTGGTTATTAACAGTTTTCTCCTTCAAAACTTGTTTAGATCCTTTGACAGTTCCTTTGGTGGGTAGAGTATATTTGATTTACAGATAATACTTCAGTTCCTTTTAAAATAAGAATCAGACCTTTAGCTAATGTGTTTACCACCAATATTTTTTCTCCAGTCTCATTATCTTTTTTTTAATTTTGAAGGGTTTTTTTTGTTATATAAAATCTTTTAATCTTTATATGATCAAGCTCATCAATTTTGACTCAAATAATTCTTTTTTTTTTTTACTAAAACTGTTACCCTTCTCCAAAGCTATAAAAATATTTGCTTACCTTTTCTGCTAATTTTTTACTAGAAACTTTAGTCAATTTTTTATAAAGCTTTATAATTGTTGTTTTGAAGGAAATATGGGTAGTTAGGTGGTATAGTGGTTAGTGAGTTGGGCCTGGAGTCAAGAAGACTCATCTTCCTGAGCACAAATCTGTTCTCAGATATTTATTAGTTATTTGACTTTTGGCAGATCACTTAACCCTGTTTGCCTCAGTTTCCTCATCTATAAAATTAGGTGGAAAAGGAAAAGGCACAATAATCCAGTATTTTTACCAGGAAAATTCCAAATTGGTTCAAGAAGAGTCAGGCACGATTGATAAACAACTGAACAACATCAAAGAAATATACAATTTGTTTTTCTTTTGTTATTAACACATTTAAAAGTAGGACAACACATTAAAAACTATATAGATAGTCTGCTTTTCTTTTCCCCTTTGTTCTCTCCTTTTCCCCTGTTTCTTTAAAATATCAATCTGAAACATTTAGTGACATAGTCCTTGTTTGTAATGGGTTTATCTGTAATTGAGAAATTTGAATCTTTTCTAGCATGCTGGGATTGTTAAAAAACAAAAAAGTACCCTAAACATTCTTAAAGTGGGTTGTATTTCTCTGCCCACTTCTGACGCTTGAGATCTTGAATCTTGAAACAAGATAAGTTTTTCTTTAGATGAGGTTGGTTTCATCATCCATTATTATTATTTATCTTTTCATATTTTGTTTTCAGTATTAGTGATGATCCCTTTAGATTTTCATTAACCTTGCTTGATAAATAATTTCTACCTCTTTGCTGACAATTCAAAGTGTTTTTCTCTTTGCTATTGTTTTACTGAGTTTAGGAGGGTTGCATCAGGTTCTTTGGGGATATGTGAATTCTTTCTGTTTCTATGTCACACCTTGTTCTTGTTGGTTCTTGGAAGCTTTATTTTAATATTGTGTTCAAATTCTTTTGTTTTCCTAAATTTCTAGTATTGCTGATCAATGCTGTTATTATAATCTGTATTATTTATCTATCACTTAATTCAGTTTTCCAGTTTGTTTTGTTTAGATACAAATCTAATTTTTTTTAATGAGCCAATTTCTTATTGGCTGATTGTGCTGATCCTTTTAAGTTTTCTCTAGTAATTTAACCTCTTAAGCTTTAATATCATCTGTAAAATGAGGGATTGGAATAAATGGCTTTCAAAAGTGTTTTTCAACTTTGAATCTATGATCCCATGATTCATATCACATATTGCCCATTTTCTCCACTATTTTCTTTTAAAGCTATTTTAAGTCTACTTTGAATTCTATCTATAATTAAATAAACATTTTTCAAGTTCTTATTTGGTCTGGTCTCATAATTATTTTACTACCATCAATTCATGCTTAATTTCTTTGACTATCTTTCAGTCATTTGAAGATGTCTTCGGATTCCTTGGTTATCTTAGGTAGTTTCTTTTTTTGATTTTTGTTAATTCAGTTGCACTGAATTAATTAATATTTTAAATTTTTACCTGTATTTCTTTATTTCATCTATTTAAAATTTTGGCTATTTCAGTATTTCTTTTGATTTGAAGGGACAGTTGGTTTTTCTTGATATTTTTTGTGCTTTTCTTCTTTAAATTTTATTTTTTTTTTAATATTTTGAGTTGCAAATTCTCTCCATTCTTCCAGCCCCACCTTCTTAGTCACCCATTAAGCTGACAAAGAAGTATGATACCTAATATACATGTGAATTCATCTTTATATTGTGTTGTGTTTTTTTGAAGGGCATGTGAGGACATGGGCAATATTCAAACCTCCCTTATGTTTTCATTGGAAAGCCTCTCTTTAAGCTGAATTATAATTTATTCATTTATCCTTTTTGAATGTAAGTTCCTTGAACAAAGGGGTTTCATTTATGACTATATATCTACCACCTAGGACAGTGCCTGCTTTATGGTAGATACTTAATAAATATTTGTTGTTTAATTGTTAATTGAAATATGGGTTTACCAGTTACTATGGACAAAGCACTTATTTAAACCATACAGTAGTGTACAATACTCTATGAGTGCTTATAAAGTCCATTCCATACTGCTGTTTATAAGAGAGACAAGAGTATAATATATATATATTTTTTAAAAGCCCTAGAATTGGTATCAAATTGATACTAAATTACAACATTTCATTTTTCTGTATCTTAGTTTTCTCATCTGAAAAATGGTCAAAATGGTATTCTACCACAGGTTATTGTAAGAAAAGTACTTTTTAATTGTTAAATGTCATACAAAAGTTACATTTCTTGGTTGTGTATAATATATTTAGCTTGCACTTAATAATCTGTAGAACTTCAAATTGTTTTCTTGACTATTTCCTCAGTCAAGTCATAAAGTATTTAAGCACCTATAATGTGCCAGGCACTGTGCTGTGGAGATGCAAAGAAAGGCAAAAGAAGCAATTTCTGCCCCTGAGGAGAAAACTAATGAGGGAGATATGAAAAGAACTCTGAAAAAACTTTATATAAAGGAGTTTGGATATAATCTCAGAGAGAAGGCATAAAGTTTAAGGAGGACTGGGAAAGACTTTTTTTTTTTTGAGATTTAAAGGAAGGTAGGGAGCAGAGATGAGGGAAGAGAGGGGTGGGGAAGGGGAGGAGAGAGGCAGAGGGAGAGAGAAGGGAGAGAGACAGAGACAGAGAACATTCCAAGCAAGAGGAAAAACCAGTGAAAATGCCCAGTTGGGACACAGAACAAGTCACTGGATTACAGAGTACATGGAGAAAACTGGTGGAGGTCCTAGGGAAGAATGATTGGGGGCTGAATGATATAGAAGCCCTCTTTAGAATAAAAATAGTTGCTCTTATAGGATTAAGCTCCTGGGTTGGTGATTGACCAGTCTGCTCCCTGTACAAGTGAGCCCAGTTGTTAGAGAGAAGCAGGTGGTTTCTCTCCAAATGATGCTTTGTTTGCAATTTAGGGCTTATTCAGCTGTGAGTACATCAGATGCAATAGATTAGAATGGAACTGAGTATAGAGGTAAATTACCTGAAGCAGGAGTTACTATTTGGAACCTAGGGGTAGGACTTCATGCAATAATAGCTAGTAACTGTAGGAGTCACCTGAAACTAGGTTTATGTGTGTAGTAGATCCATGGAAAAGAAGCAACTCCAAGTCTTTTGAATGGCCATTCTTTTGCACATTCTCTGTCATGTGCCACGGGACGGAAAAGAATGTCTGACACTGCATAAGAGAATTGAGCTCATTTACATCAGCAGGATTTTCTTTTTCCTTATCAGCAGTGACCCATTCCCTATGAAAAAGGTGAAATCTGCCCCTTTTTTTCACAGAGAATTGGGCAATAAGTCCAGTCTAGCACTCTACATTGAGTACTCACAGTTGCTTTCATTGCATATTGCCACATCACAGGATCAATAGGGGCTCAGGTACAGAGGCTCTGGACACAGTCAGAGGAAAGGATGCTTTTGTCTTTTTCCTGGGCAACTGGAGATGTCAAAGAGAGCATAAGTTTTTGTATCATGGCTTTTCTCTCTCTTTGAGCTGATTTCTATATATCTGCAAACTGGTTCTCTTCTCCCTACTCTGTGATCCAAAGTCCTGCCATCAGGATGATGATAGATCACATCTTAAAATAAACGAGGCTATTTGGGGGCTCTTTGATGGTAGGCAAACAGATATAGGTGCTTTATATATGTCCACACAAGGTAGTGGAAGCATCAATTCTGTCTTCTTTAGACAAAGAAATATATTGTCCTGGAAACCTGCGGCCCACAAAGGTACTGCAGTATGATTCACTGTGGAGGGAGGGAGTTGTAGTGCAGGGATTGGCAGCATTTCAGAAGTGATATGCCAAGTTTAATTTAAATTTTCTATTTGTTAGGAATACATTGTAGTATGTTCCCTACCTCCCCCTCTGGCATGCTATTTCCCTTTCTTCTTCTTCCCTTTCTCTTCTGTAAGTATTTTTGGATATAAGATTTTAGTATAATTTAAATCTTTTTTTAAAAAATAATACATAATAGTATGTTTCCTACTTCCCCTTTCCTTATATCCTCTCTCCCTCTACCTCCCTCACTCCCTTCTTCCTTCTCTCTTCCTCCTCTTATCTCCTCTCCTCTCCTCTTCCCTTCCTCTTCCATAAATATTTTTGAATTTAATATTTGAAGATAATTTAAATCTCTATTTGTCAATAATACATTGTAATGTTTACAAGCATATTAATATGGCAAAACATTAACTCAAATCAATGAATATGTTACATACAATGTATATAGGCACTGTAAGAATTTTTAAAAATTAGTATAAATCTGTTCTCAGGGAGTTTGCAGTCTAATTGGGAAGCAAAAGTTTAATAATTTAATAATAGTTAATGTAGCCTTTACTATGAGCAAGGCATTGCGTGAAGCTCTTTTCAGTTATCGCATTTGATCCTCAGAGCAACCCTGGAATATAGGTGCTATTGTTATCCCCATTTTACAGTTGAGGAAATTAAGGCAAATGGAAGTGATGATCAGGGCTACACAGATAGTTAAGTGTCTGAGGCTAGATTTGAACTTAGTTCTTCTTATATTCTAGACCCAGTGCTGTATTCACTGAATTACTTAACTTTCTTGAAATTTTAGCTTTCAGTACTGTATAAATATGAGTTATTATTATTATAGACATTCAAGACAGAACTAGAAAAGATCTCACACATGGCAGTACATAATCAATTTATGCAAGAGCTCAGGAAGGAGAGATCATTTCAAGATACTCTGCTTGACAAAGTCTTTAAAGGGGAAACTGGATTTGAACTGGGTCTTGAAGAAAGAATAGACTTTAGATTAAAATTTTAAAAAATGTTTAAGAAATTTCATTTAAGTGAACTGATTCAACCTTTCTGGAGAGTAATTTGGAACTATGCCCAAAGGGCTATAAAACTGTGCATACCCTTTGATCCAGTAGTGTCTCTACTAGGTCTGTATCCCAAAGAAATCATAAAAAAGGGAAAATGTTTGTAGGAGCTCTTTTTATAGTGGTAAGGAACTGGAAACTGAGTTGTATGCCTATTATTTGGGGAATGGCTGAATAGGTTATGGTATATATATGCAATGGAATATTGTTCTATAAGAAAAGATCAGTAGGATGATTTCACGAAGGCTTGACGAGATTTATCTGAACTGATGCTAAGTGGAGTAAGTAGAACCAAGAGAACATTGTACACAAGCAACAATAAGATTATGTGATGATCAACTCTGATGGATGTGACTTTTTTCAGCAATGAGATGATTCAGGCTAATTCCACTGGATTTGTGATGAAGAGAGCCATCTGCACCCAAGAGAGGACTATGGAGACTGAATATGGATCACAACATGGCATCTTCTCCATTTTTTTTGTTGTTGTTTGCTTACTTTTTTCTTTCTCACTTTTCCCCTTTTAATCTAATTTCTTTTAAGCAACATGATAAATGTGGAAATATGTTTAGAAGCATTGCACATGTTTAACCTATTGGATCACTTGCTTTCTAGAGGAAGGAAGAAAAATTTGGGACACAGGAATTTGCAAAGGTGAATGCTGAAAACTATCTTTGCATGTATTTTGAAAAATAAAAAGCTATTATATTTTTTAAAGAAGCTTTATTTCAAATTAAATTATAGCACATTATCTGATGGTTTGCTTTTCCTTGAATTTTCCAATGTCTAGTATGTTTTTGGATAAGTTGAGTGACACATGGACCTTTTAGCAGATGTCTTATTATTTTCCCCTCCCCACCCTAGACATCTTGTCCTACTCACCAATGGAAAGGTTGGGTCCCTGCTGGAGGGATCCATGTTGAAGTTATTACTTTCTCATTCAAAAGCTGGGCTAAGTTACTTTCACTTGGACCCCTTCTCTCCCTCTCCCCAGTTACCTATGTAGTGGAAAGAATGCCAGAAGAAGCTAAAATACTGGAGATCAAATATTGTCCTCTGGTGTTATCTACATGATCCAGGACAGGCCATTTAACCTTTCAAAGCCTCAATTTTCTCATCTACAAAAATGGAAATAGTACCTACATCTCAGGGTTTCTGTGAGGGAAACACTTTTAGTCCCTCCAACATTTATCATCTCTTTTTTTTGGGGGGGGGTCAACTCAATTAGTTTGATAGTTGTGAAGGAAAATCTCAGAACCACTTTAATTTTACATTTCTCTAATTATTATTGATTTGGAGCATTTTTTCACATGGCTGTTGATAACTTGGATTTCTTTGAGACTTTTATGTACTGGGGATACACAGTATTAAAGCAAGTTATTAGTTGAAAGAAATAGCTATGAAGAAAATGTTCTCAAGATAGTCTAGAGGTCATTATTTTTGAAAATGAAGATTTTGAAGAATTATCTTGGCTTGAAAATCAAAGACAAAAGGCTAGTCACATTATAGGTTTAATACTGATGGCTTCTATACATCTTATTTTTATTTTATTTTATGACTTTTATTGACACATTTTGTGTTTTACATCACAATCATTTTAGAATATATCTTAACCTACTTCTCTTCTTCCTTTAACATCTTCTTCCCCACACACATACATTTTTCCACCTACCCCAATCAAGTGATCCTACCTTTTTGTAAAAACAAAACAAAACCCCAATGTTAAGCCAAATCAGTTAACACAGTGGTCATGTCTGATAGAGTATGCAGCATTCTGCACCCAAAAATCCCACACGTCCAGAAGGAAAGGAGAGGGATGTGCTTTCCCCATTTCTCTCTACAGCCAAGATTTGAAATTACTCGTTTACAGTTTTGACTTTATTTCTTTTCATTTATATTATTATTGTCACATTAATTTTGTTTTTTAATAAAATTTTTCAACTATGTAATTTTATTTTCCTTGTACTACTAACTTCACTCTATCAGTTCAAAAAACTTTCCTAGGTTTCTCTGAGTTACTCAGTTTCTCAGACGCAAGTAAGTGACTCATTGGTTAGAACACTGGACCTGGGCTCAGAAAGAGTCAATTCATATTCAGTCTCATACACTTATTTACTTTGTGCTCCTGGGCAAATCACAATTCCTATTTATTTTATTGTTCTTAATTATAAAATGAAAATTAATAACAGCATCTATATCAAAAGATGGTTGTGAAGAGCAAATGAGGTAATATGTTAAAGTACTTAGTGCATGGCACATAGTAGGCACAATGTATAAATGCCCATTCCCTTCCTTTCCCCTTCCCTATAGTCATTATTTAAACTGTGGTTATTGACGCATATGAGATCTTGTAACTGAATGTGGGAGTCATGAAATTATGATTTATTATCAGTAAATGTTTGATTTGTTATACTTGTTTTATATACCTATGTACTTGGAGTCACATAAAAATTTCTTGGGCAAAAAGGGGTTGTAAATGGAAAAAGCTTAAGAAGCCCTGATTCATGATATGATACATTCCATTAAATTTGCGTGCCACAATTTATTTAGTCAATTAATAGGCATGTCCAGTTTACTTTTTTCCCCCATTTATGTTGAGATAAATGGTTTCACTGTCCACATTCTATAAATATAATCCCAATGAATACTTGAATAAGCTACCCAAATATATGGAGTTTGGCCTTAATTGTTCTTGAAGGATTGAAAATCTTTGTTTTTATAACAAAATATTTTATTTGAAAGAAATTGATAATAGTGAATTGGTCAAACTGAGACTTGTTGAAGACCTCAGCTTAAAAAAGGCCCAGGTTTCCCTTTTTATCCAGCGCCATCTCCAGGAATCCTGATCTATAACTGGCCACTGGACCCAGATGGTTCAAGAGGGGAAAGTGAGACAGTTGACTTTGCACAGCTCTTCCTCACTTCAGTCCAATTCATTTGCATGTCCTGGCATCCCCACCCTGATGTCTTGGTTCTATTCAAGAAGGAGGGACAAATAACAATAAAACAAGTTACTACTACTGAATTATAATGTATAGAATTGCTCAACATCCTACCATTTATAATGCATTCCTATCTTTTCCCCCAAAATCATCCATCAAAATTTGGGATGTCTCCCTAATTCCAGCATACTAAATTTAATATATTTCCATATTCCAATTAATAAAGTATAATAGGACCAGAAATGGACATCTAAAAACTTAGAATACTGCTCAGAAATGGGATCAGTAGAAATAATTATATGTTCAAATAGCTAAATGTTCAACTAAATGTTTATGAGTTGGTAGAAGAGACATATTCAGAAGAGAAATATGGCCAGTGTTCTGTGAGGCCCCACATGGAAACAATACAAAAATGTGCAGAACCTATAATTTTTCACTGTGCTCTTCTATTATTTAGAAATGTTACACAATTTAGAATAATTTTATGACAATATTTACCTCATTTATAAAATTGAGCTCAGCACTCTCTTCTTGACCTTGTTTTGCATGTGGAAGAAGAATTTGTGCCTTGATGAATTCTGTTTTTTCAAAAGCTGAATAATAACGTGACTAACTGAAGAACACTTAAAGAGTTTCATGCTGTTTGCTCTGTGGATTTAGTTGCCATTCTAGCAATCCAAGAAACAGCAGAAGCTGATTCCAGGGGACGGAATGTTCTTCACACTAATAAAATGGAATGATGAGAAAGCCATATCAGTTAGAGCTCACAACACAAGTTGTATTCTCACATTCACAACATCTTCGTTGTCCAGTCCAGGTTTCTATCGTTCAGACCGAGCCTGTCACATCAAAATAGCTGCTTTAGGTAGATTATTTAATACAAAGGTGTTTGCATGTAAAATTAATCCATACCACATATTTTGTGAGCTCAGCAGGCCTAGAAAAATCAACCTTGTACAGAGCACAACAGACTCCCTGGACAACAGCTCTGTGGCCTGGCAGGAGAAGGTAAATATCAAAATAGCCCTAGAGAGGTTATCTGAGGGCATTGGAGTCAGTTTTTGCTGTGTGAGCCAGAGCCAACAAATATCTCAGTCAGCAGAAGAACACTGAACAAAATCATTTAGAAACCATGGGAGAGACAGCATTTAAACTCGGCTAAGCCATTTGGTCCATTTTCTGAAAAGAGCATCAAGCCTGAGTGCTGCAATCGAATGTGTTTATTTTTGCCTTTTTAAGAAATCATAATCTCAGATTGTCTGATATTAAGAGTTCTGTTGTTGTTGCTGTTGCTGTTGCTATTTTAATTTGATTTGGTTTGTTTTCTCTCTCTTGACTGACTGGAGTTTTCCTCTTTCATGTATCAAGCATACTTTTATATTCTTTTGTTTATGCTTGTGTTATTGTGGGCTGAAGCTCAAATCATAATGGAACATAGGTTTTTAGCAAAAAAGAATTTAAGGTCATGTAGTGCCACAGATTTATTTTTACAGAGGAGGAAATTGAGGCTAACATCATAGAGGGATCAAATGGCAGATTTCAACCACAGTCACCTGATTTTAAATACAGTGTTCTCTCTACTATACTATTATGTTGCCTCCTGTTAGAGATAGTCATTGAAAAAGTCCCTTGGTACTAATATAAAGAAATAAGGGGAATTTCCTTATGGCTTGAGTAGAAAAGGGAGATTTTCTGTTGTTAGTTGGTGGTGAATTTATTTTTAAGTTAATGGAAACATTAGCTTCTTCATCCCATGGGCAATACTCTTCAAAATGTCCTTTTCCTAGGTTTTTTGAGATACTGTTCTTTTTTGGTTCTTCTCTTCCAGCCTTGTGACCTGCCCCTCAGTGTCCTTTGCCATTTCTTTGTTCATTTCATTCTTTTCTTTCTATACTTTCTTACTTGGGGAGATTGTTCACTTTCATAGATTCAACGATCCTTTCTGTATTGATTTTATGTATGTGTGCATGTGTCTCCTCTCATAGTTGTGTATGTCTGTGTATATGTGTATCTAGCCCTAGACTCTCTTTCCTGAGCTCTTCCAAATCACTTCCTGCTGTCTATTAGACATCTCAAACTGGGTGTCTCATAGACATTTTAAACTCAGTATGACCAAAAACAGAACTCATAATTTCATTCACTTTTCCATCTTCCCATCTATTGAGGTCACCAGTAGCCTCCTTGATACTCAAGTTTCAGACTCTTTCTTCAACTATATTTACTCCATTTATCCAATCAGTTGTCAAGTCTTGACAACCTTCTCTCTATTCATTTAATCCACCACCCTAGTTCAGGCCCTCATATCCTTTTATCTAGACTAGAACTCTCACATTGTTCTCCTACTCTTAAATCTCTCCCCAATCCAATCCATTCAATTCTCAGCTGCCATATGATTTTTTCCTAATCATGTCACCCTTCCCCATCCCCTCCTTAATAAACTCCAGCATCTTCGTGATCAGATAAAAAGTCTTCTGTATATATATATTTTTTTAATTCAATTTTATTTTAGTTTCAAGTCTGTATTCTCTCCTTCCACTCTTCTCACCATTAATAAAACATAATCAAATCAAAAAAATCTCCCATTGGCCATCAGGTTTCTTTTGACGAAAGTGAAAGCTAGATTAAATTAGTGTCCACAGCTGAGGCAACATTTAATGCATACCCCTATTTTACAGAAGAAGGACTAGACTTGTAAGGTATTCAATATGAATTTTGCTTTCAAAGAAGTTTCTCTATGACATTTAAAACCCTTCCCAACTTATTTTCTTTCTGCCTTTTCACTCTTATACATTATTTCCTTTCATATACCATTTGATTCAGATACACTTGCCTGCCTTCTCTTCCTCAAAACTATTCCTAACTCTGTGCATTTATAATGGTTGTCTACCATATTTAGAAATGTTTTCTCTCTTTTCTTACATCCACATATTATCTTCCATGATTTTTTTTAGAATTTAACTCCAATCCAACTTTTTGTAGAAAGTATTCCTCTTTTCCTCCATGTCTTATAATAGTTATTTGTAATAGTTATTTATACTTTATTTCCCCTTTAGACTATTGGCTCCTTTCCGGTAATGACAGTGTTTTTGCTTTTGTTTTTATATTCTCAGGGCTTGGAGCAGTGTCTGGCAAAGGGCAAATGCAAGCTTGTTGATTGATTTAGTTGAAGAGTTTAGATTGCTTACTAGTTGTTTTTTTTTTTAAATAATAGCTTTTTATTTTTCAAAATACATGAAAGATAGTTTTCAACATTCATCTTTGCAAAACCTTGTGTTCTAAATTTTTCTCCCTCCCTTCCTATCTTCCCCTTTCTCTTTCTCTAGATAGCTAG
>JAJPUD010003898.1:151398-188582 GCA_023553655.1 Myrmecobius fasciatus
TTTAAATTATAGAATTTTAATGAAGCCCTGTGACATTTAGGGCTGCTTATTTAAATATGTTGTCTTATTGCTTCAGAAAATTTTTGAGTGTTATCATTTGGAGCTTGTAGTCTTGGTCAAGGAGCTAGTTGGTCATAGTTATGTTCTTATGATGAATTTCAGTGTAATTAAAATAGGACAAATTTATATTTTGTTATAGAATAAATTTAGTTTTGATGTCACTTAAAGGAGCTTTAAAGAGTGATTTAAGCAAAATGATTCTATGATGCTTGTGATTAATTCACAAATTTAGTTGAATCTAAAGCTCTTCCACTTGCTAAAAATTAGAAATTTAAAACCCCAAATTCAGATTTTGCTTTGATGAGTATATCTTTATGGTAGTTCAGGCTTTGGTTTAGGATCTAGTTCTACACAATCAGAAAAAAAAACAATGGAAGATTTCTTCATCATCCAGTAAAATCAGAACAACACATATAGCCAGTTATAAACTTAACAAACTTTAAAGCAATCCCCTGTAAAACTTTGCTACTCTGTGTTGGAGAGGCCCTTATTAACACTGTGCGTACAAAAGGCCTCTAAGGATCCAGAAATACACTATTTACAGATAATACTTATGTGGAACCCTCACAGGTAGATTATGTAAAGTCACAACTAGGTATGGCTGAGTGCTGGAAATACAAATGCAAGCAAAAAAAATGCAGTCCTTACGTTCAAATAAGGCAAGATAATGCATCAAAGAAAGCTGAAAAATAGGAGGTGAAGGGAGAAGACAGAGGAAGAAGTCCTGAGATTCAGGAGTTGAGAATGAAGGTATAAAGATTAAACCTAGACGGTTTGGTCGTCCTTAAAGTGGAAGTTAGGGGAGTAACTTACCAACCAGTAAGAGGCCTTTATAGATGAAGAGGAAATCTTTCATGATGAGAGAATTTTAGGAGTAGAAGGAAGTTAGAAAGCTACTGGAGCATAGTGGTGGAGACCTTGTCCAGAATGAAAAGGTTGCTGAAGACTAGTAGAGAAAGCAGTCTGGAGTGTTAGCAGAACTTAAGAGAGGAATGAAGGGAAAAATCACGTTAGCTTATAGTGGGACAGTTCCTCCCTAGAATATGTAATCATGAAGAGTGTTTAAAAGCCATTAGGAGGGAAGCTAGATTATGGGAGACAGCTCATGTACACTATTTCTTTTCTCTCTCTTATGGTTACAACTGATTAAAGGGGGGGGGAGCATTTCTTCTACTGACGGATCTACTGACAAAATCTCTAATTTTACTTGGAGAATAAAAAAAAATAATTGCCTGCATCATTGTGATTTCTCTGTATAGATAAGGACCAAGTTGATTTCTTGTCTTCTTGTTTGTTCTTTTCTTGTTAATCAAAGAGGTTGCCTAAATTTCCCAAATCATTTTATTATATTTTCTTGGGTTTAATAATGCAGATTTTGTCCTTAATTGTTTCCCTCAATGATATTGCAAGAGCTGCATTTCACAACTCTTTTTTTGTTAAGATAGGTCACATTTGATGCTTTTCATAGGATCATAGGCTATCAGAGTTTGGAGGGTTGTTGAATCATAATATTTATTTAATATTATATATCACCAAGTCCAGATGCCCTCTCCACCATTTTACCAATGTCTAGCATTCATTTGCCCAGAGACACAATCAAGCTAGATCTGCATAAATATTATTGAATTGAAGATGGATTGAAAGCTGAGTCATTCTGTTTCTTTACCTTCCTCTCCACTTTCCTACTTAGCACTTTTTCCTCATAATCGGCACTTTGTAAACAGTAAAGTTGCTCCTTGATTTGCTGCCCACAGAAGAAAAACTTTGCTTTTTTTCCCCCAACTGGAAGGAATTGCTTTAATGTGTTTGTTGTATATTCTGAAAATAGGCTTACCTATTATTTTTAGTTCCTGTGGTCAACTGGAAATACTTAGAAGTTTGATAGAAAGAATTCTGAATAGAAGGATAATAAATTAATATACCCTGGAGTTAGTTTAGGTAACTTAAAAGCTTGGCTTTTGTCCTATGGATAAACCTGTGGTACTACAGACAGGAAGCTAGCAAATATTTTCACCAGTTGCCCTATAGGTGGTCACAAGGGATCCTGGGGGGAGAATATGAAATGTGAATGACAAAATCTTTTATTAGTAGGAGTAGCCTTTGTAAAGCCACATTAAATTTACTTACAGTTTTGATCATTTTTCAGTTGCGTCTTACTCTTCGTGCCTTATCTTAGCAAAGATACTGGACTGGTTTGCCTTTTCCTTCTTTGGCTCATTTTACAGATGAGGAAACTGAGGCAAACATGGTTAAGTGACTTGCCTGGAGTTACACTGCTAGTGAGCATCTGAAGCTGGATTTGAACTCAGGAAGATGAGTCTTCCTGACTTCAGGCTTGGAACTTTTTATTTATTGCACCACCTAACTGCCCCCTTATTTATGGTAATTCACTTTCTATCTTGTCATATCTTGATGTTAATGAATTTTTGGATTAAACTACATCAGAATATGATCTATTGAAGAGAATTTTGCAACCAGATTCTATTACATATTGCAAAGGAAATTAAATTAAGCTATAGAAGCCCTAAATTTAAGGAAGGTGACAGATGGGAGAGAAGAGTTATAATCATAGAACTTTAGAGGTAAAAGGGATATCAGAAATTATCTAGGCCATTTTGCTACTTGTGGGCACAGATATATCTAGTATGATGCAGTGGGGAAAGCACTCAATTGGGGGGGTTGGAGAATTTGGATGCAAATCTCACTTCTGTTACTTTGAGCAAATTTTTTCTTTTCTTTATCTGAAAAATGGAGGCAGAGATGAAAGGTTGGACTAGATGACTTCTAAAGTTCTTTCTAAAGAAGTGAACCTTTAATGTCATCCACAGTACCATTGGGGTGCCACAACTAAGGCAAAACAAATAAACTAACAAGGATTATCTGGATAAATAAATTATCCAAAGAGAGTTCTCAGTATTCTGTATCTATGACTGTTTAAACTATGTTTCAGTGTATATTTTCTCCAACTAATCTTCTTGATAGGAAAATGATAGGATATTTTATTCAGAGCATCTCAAGAATTAGAAGGTACCCCAGAAGCCAGGTAGTCCAAATTATATACAAACAGTAATCTCATCTACAACAGGATGCTTGATTTGGAGTCAGAGGATATAGAATCAAATTCTGGCTGTGACATTTACTAATTATGTGACATTACGCAATTCATTTACTCTCTCATGGCCTCAGTTTCCTCAACTGAAAAATGAAGAAATTGGATGAGATAATCTTAAGAGTTTTCTTATGGCTCTAAATCTGTGCTCCTAAAACTGACAAATGCTTATTAATCACCTCAAATCTCTAGTGAGGTAGTATTCAGTCTTCAGAAATACCCCCATTCTACTTTTGAACTTTTGGTAGGAAATTCATACTTACCTATTGACAAAATCTTTCTCTCTGAACTCCATTGCATGTTTTTCTTAAAGCAAAAGTATAGCCTATAATACATGTGTAGAGAATAAAAAATCAATGCAGAATTCCAGAATATAGTATTAGTATTTATTGTTTGGGGCTAATGATTAGTGATCATTTGCTTCCTGAATGAACTATTAAAAACCACTTTAACTGAGTTACCAAACCATTCTTAATGAGATATTCAGAAACTTTTATCAAATCATTGATTAGATGGTAAAATTACTACTTAAATCATTTTCACAAACTGATGCTCAGGTTTTTTTTCCAATTCTTCAGTGATCTAAAAAGACAACTAGGGGGAAAAAGTTTTTTAAATTGATGGATGGCTTGAGATACTTCTAAAAATATTTCTTTTTGCAAATTCATTTATAAAATAAGATAATTGTAGCAAGAATATAAGTTTTGGTTATTCTCCAAGGACTGTATTCTTCAAGTTGAATTTTTGTTAAAATCATAGAGTTGTAATGAAACTAATTTAGCAATTCAGTGAACATGTACTAAATGTTTACTATTTGCAAGGGATTGTATTGGGCCTTGAAGATCAAGATTCTAAGATGCCTTTTAATTGAAACCCTTTAAAAATAAATGAAGAATTAAGGCCCAGGGAGACTGAATAATTTGCCCAAGATCACACAAGTAGAAATCAAAAAGCTTGAATTTGAACCTGAGTCTTTCCAATACTTGTCTTTAAATGAATTTGTGATTTCATTAGTGTAATTATTCCTTCCACTGGCGAAGATTAAAGGCTCACTACCCTTTATCCTATATGATTCCAACCTCTGTGTTCCATGGAAGATTTAGCAAATTCTGGAAATTTTTCTCTTATCCTTTAAATATATTGGGATTACCTGTATGACATTACTGACAAGACTTGCTTAACTTATGTTCTTGGCATGCATGTCTTTACATTAAAGTCTTATTACCTCATTTCTCAACTTTATGTATTTTTATCTACTAAGCATTCCCTTTGCCTTTTGGGTGCTTGTACAATTAGAACAAATAGTAGATTCCTGTGAAGTGGTCATTATTTGAATTTGTAATTCATATTTCTATTGGGATGGAACCAAAGACCATGCTTTACGTAACAGTAACTTCAAATGCTGTGAATTTGAATATGAGACCACTTCATGAGATTTGTTACTTATTCCTTGATCAGAACTCTTGAGTCTTTCAAAACTGTTCATTTTATAATATTTTAAATAATATTATTTAATATTCATATATATTCATAAATAATATTTAAAATTAAGGATTGTAAATCTAAATGGAAAAAATGACAAATTGCTCCTATCTGCTTTATAACATTGATGATTAACCTTAGCCTGGAAGAACAAACCTTGCAGAGGTGGAGGATTATGGGCATCAAAAACTTCATATATTCAAGTTATATTCAACTTATGTGTTGGTTATGGTTTGGTTTTCTGATTCTCTCTCCCGCTACTCTCCCTCCCCCTTTTTTTCTTTCTTTCTTTCTTTCTTTCTTTCTTTCTTTCTTTCTTTCTTTCTTTCTTTCTTTCTTTCTTTCTTTCTTTCTTTCTTTCTTTCTTTCTTTCTTTTTTTTTTTTTGTCCTTTGTTTTGAGAAATGGCTTTCTGGGTAGAGAATTTGAGAGACATATGTATTGGGAAATGAATTTAATCCAAAAAGATATCATATGATGGTTTATATCCAACTCTAATTATTTGATTATTGATTTAAGGAAGAAATGCTCATTCTCACAAGGAGCTTACTCAAAATTTAATGATATCAAAGAAAGAATAGAATGAAAATATATTTCTCTATTTTTTATTATCCATCATTTATTTTTTGTCCTTTCCAACTCATTACCCCTCTGGAAAAAAGCAAACAAACCTAAAAACCATTGTGATATACATAAAATCAAATAAAACATTCCTACATTGGTCATTTCCAAAAATTTTTATTTCATTCTGAATGTTATGCCATCACCTCTCCATCAGAAGGTACAAAGATTCTTCATCATTGGTCTTCTGGAATCATAATTGATCATGCCTTGATCAGAACTCTTGAGTCTTTCAAAACTGTTCATTTTTATGATATTGATATTATAGTATAAATTGTTCTCTTGCTTCAGCAGCAGGAATATATTTCATCACTTTGACAAAGAGGCACCTAGGTCCCTTTTTTTCTGTAAGCATGGATTTCAGTCAGAAGACCAGCTATGCCAAGATTGCAATTTGAGCATTAGTGGTTTAGTATGTATTATTCCTAGTTGTAAGTGAAAGGAACTGATTTTTATCAGTTTAGCAATCTAGTATAAGAAGCTCTCCCTTTCTCCCCCTCCTCCCTCCCATGACTGATTGATTATTATCATCATAAGTGAGCTAGGTAAAGATATATCTAAAAATGGGTAGAATTTCTTTTGTGCTTAGTTATTACATTTATGAATTTATTAGTTACTCTCCCTCCATCCATTGATGTACCTCTCCTTCCCCTTTCTTACAGAGGAAAGTGATCACATTTAACCAGGCTATTTTATTTTTTATGTAATAATTTATTTTTCCCAATTATATGTTTAGACAATTTTTTCTAACATTTAAAAAAAATTTAAATCCAAATTCTATCCCACCCTCCCATCTTCCCCTCTCCACTCTCTGGGATGGTAAGGAATTTGATATAGTTCATACATGTGCAATCATGTAAAATGTTTCCATACTAGTTATTTTGTACACACCTCAATTTTTTAAAATGATAGAAAGTGAAAAATAGTATACTTCATCATACGATATTTGTGCTGTTATGTATAACATTCTCCTGGTCCTGCTTGCTTTACTTTGCATCAGTTCATGTAAGATTTTCCAGATTCTTCTGAAATCATCCTGTTTGTCATTTCTTATAGCACAATAATACTCCATACAATTATATACCATAGCTTGTTCATCCATTCCCAATTGATGGGCATCCCTTTGATTTCCAACTCTCACCACAAAAAAGGGCTGTCATAAATATTTTTGTACATAATTGTAAATATTTTTATATTTTTGCACTTCCTCTTGCTCCCTTTGTGATATCTTTAATAGTGATATTTCTGGATCAAATAATATGAACAATTTTATAGTCCTTTGGACATAGTTACAAATTGTTCTCCAGAGCAGTTAGATCAATTCATAATTCCATCAACAGTGGAAGCTATTTTAATAAATTCTTACCTTTAAAAGTAAGTATAGTGAGTAGAGAAGCAAAGATAATCTTTCTCTCTCAGTTAATTTCAATTTTGGAAACTCTAATTATTTGAACCTCAAAGCTGTGGTCTACAAAGACAGATATACCCAGTGCATTACTACTCAGTGTACACTAATTTCAAACACAATACCTAGGGGAAAAAAAGAATTATAGAATGAATGAATGAGAAAACATTTATCAAGTACTTTCTGTGAATCAAGCAAAGTGGCAATGACATATTAATTGTGTGTGGGGGTGGGGTTTGAAGGGGTGTATATGTGTATGCATATGTATGTACACATATACATGGAATGTACACATAAAATTCTTTACATTAAGTATTACTATGTAAATTCTGATTGTTGCTAGTTTGAGCACATAAAATCAAGGATATTTTCTTGTTTTGAATCATTAGACTGCAAAATATTTTGACCATTATTTGAACCTGTTTTCCTTACACTTTATTGCTTTCCAAAATGGTATTTGTTGCTTGGTATCTTAGACTTAGTAAATATTTGGTTCACTGATTTGGAATTTGTTTATTAATTCAGACATTCCTCACCCTTAAAATCCCCACCTGAACTGGCTGGCTCCTTCTTGGCACTTGGCACAGTAAGCACTTAATAAATTTCATCTATATCCCTCCCCTCCTTGACTCTCCTTCTTCCTTCTTCTGTCTGTCTCTCTTTTTCTGTTCTTCTCTCCCCCCTTTTCTATTTACCACCCTTTAAGTCTCAACTTCATTCCATCTTCTAATTTCCTCCTTTAAGTCTCACATAGAATTGTGTACCTTTTTTACATTCTTACTCTTTCAGTTTATATTTGAGTTATTTCTTATATATCTTAAGACCATAGATTTAGAATTGGAAGAGATAAATTATTTTATAGTTGAAGAACTGGAGGCTCAGGAAAGCCAAATCATTTATCTAAGTTCACAGCTAAGAAGTGGCCAAATTGGGATGCACATGCTATATCCTGTCTTCATTGTTAAGCTCCAATGTGCTGGGGACCCACATTCGTGAAATTAGCATTTCTTTTGTCATGCTCATACATTACAATACCCTGATGTTGGTATATAATAAGTGGTTGCTTATTGAATGACTAAATCAGCCATGCTTAGCTTCATGAGGTTGGTTGTCCTGGGTTCTACACTTCAGTGATAAAAGGGCAATTATATTCCCAAAGACAGTTTAGGAACTCCTGTTAAGTAACTAGTTCATTGAGGGTAATTTGAGGAACTTTGAGTAAAGCAGTGAACTGAGAACAAAACCAACACCTGGCAATTGTCCCAATAAAGAACAAAGATTTTATAAATGAGAGTCTTCCAGCATTGTTGTCTCTAAGTAGTCTGTTAGGAGAGCTGCTTGTGTTTAGTGATAAAATTTGGGACTTGAATAACTCATGTATAGCTAATGTGATTCTTTCCAGACTGGGAAGATCGTAATCTCAGATCAGTGTCTTCTTCCATGACATAGATCTTGCTTGTGCAGAGTAATTTGAGTATTTTTTTTAATCTATTGGCTAAAATGGCACCCATTCAACTGGTCCTTCCTCAATCAGTCACCATGACAATGTTTAAATTCTTTTGTCTCTTTTATGAATACAATTCTGAGCAATCTATTTCCACAGAATTTTTGGTGATGTATAATTATACCATTCAAATGAAATATACCAGTAGGCAGTTGGTGACATGGTAAATAGAGTGTTTGGGCATGGAGTTAGGAAGATCTGATTTCAAATATGGCTTCAAACACTTACAGCTCATTTCCTCTATTATAAAATTGGGATAATAATAGCACCCATGTTGTAAAGTTGTTGTGGGGACCAAGAGAGATAATATTTGTAGAAAGCTAATAGCAGATTATCTGAGTCATTGAAGGTGCTGTATAAATACTTACTTCTTTCTCCCTGTTAGGCTCTTTTATCAGTATAGAGATGACCTTGGGATTTTGAAGGCCAAATCAATAAAATGCAAGGTTCTGGCAGGTTCAACCCTTTCTAGTTTTGAGATAAGCCTGTAGACAGACCATATATCTATTGTCCCAGGGTAAGACTAACTTTGTGCAGAGAAGCTTGATCATAAGGTTGGTTAGTTGGTAATTGTCCTTTAAAAAGTTAGCTCTATGGATATGGATTTTTTTTAATATAGTTATTCTATTAAAGTTCATATGGCTTGCTATCCATAGTGAAAGATGGTGAGTTCACATTGATTAAAACCTTCATTGAAATATATTCCCTGTCATAGGTCATTGTCCTATAGATTTATGTCAGCAAAAAGATGTTCAAAGTTTCTTTCTTTTTTATATTCAGTAAAGACTTTTTTTTTTACACATAATTGGGAAATTGGGGGCATGAAAGCACTTCAGAAAAGGACTATAAATGACTTGTGTTCTATGTTAGCTTTTCTCCAGCTCCTCTCCAATCAAGAAATTTGCAAAATTTATTATTTGCTGGTACAACTCAAAAGATGGAAGCAGGGGGAGGGGGGAGGAGGAGCAGAGGAACTCTGAAAAACAATGTTGGAATTGTTTTTTGAGTCATCTGTTTAGAAAATAGGACAGTCAAAGTTTCACTTTAATTTCTCCTTACTTAGCCTTCTCTTATATCACTCTTCTTTTATTCTCATAAGATCTCTTAGGTCAGTAATACGTAGTGTCTTTGAATTCCTAAAGAAGAATGGAAGATCAAATGTCCTGTAGTCAGTTCTATTATCAAATTAAAGCTAAGAGAAAGGAAATTGGCACAAAGCTGTTTCCAAAGCATTTGCTGGTTTGGGGTTGATGATATTAGGAAGAGTTGAAAGTATTTTTGATTGTGTGGACATACCAAAAATGGGTAATGCAAAAACTTTGCTACTATTCACAGCCTGACTTCAACTTACCTTTCTAGCATTCACATCCTGTGCCCTGCATCTATTTAGTATAATTATAAATATTTACAAGTTATTCCCATGTCACAAGAAGTCATTTACATAGCAAAAAAATTACAACTAATATTACAAGTGACTTCATTTGAAAGGGTATGCAACATTTCATGTCTGTAACATCTCACATAGTTATTTTTTAAATTCACAGAAATGCATTTTTCTTTCTCTTCCATCTTCCCCACTCCATTGAAAAAAGAAAAAAAATTCTTAATATGCAAAGTCAAACAAAACAAATTGCCTCATGTCTATATGCAAAAAAGAATATATGTACATATATATTTATATATATGATAGTATATTTCATCATTGATCTTCTGGAATGATGAATAGTCATTGAATTATCATAGTTCTAATCTTTTGAAATACTTGGATCAATTTTGAAGGCCATTCTATCTTTTAAAGTAAGGAAAAAAGAGCTGTTTGTCAAAATAAAGAAACTTAACTGTTCATAATTTCTGTAGCATGTGTGTAGATGCGAGAAAAAAGATGAAGAGATGCAGGGTGAAGAAGATGAATTAAATGTAGATGGACCCTTCTTTTAATTAAAGAATTCCAAGCTGGAAGACTCTTCAAAGGTTACCTCCCTTCCAGTTCTAAATATTATCATTATAGGAAACTGGGAGGAAATTGGGAACCAGAGTAGGGCAATGATTTTCTGATCCATGTAAGCAGTACAGAAAAGAGGTAGGTTATTCAATTTCAAACTTGGTATCATTTCCACTATCACTTCATTGTTTCTTTTCAATGACAGGAAATAGCTGGATTGTTTTTGTGTGTTTGTTTTTTACATAGATTTCTTGTTTTCTCTACCAAAATAATGCATTTGTACTATGCTGTTGGGACAATACTTACTCCCCCTTTAACTTTAGCTTTTATTTCACATTAATCAGTATTTTGACAGACAGATGCAAGCACATTGAATCTCTAGCACTGTGGACAATTTAAGTTCAGTGTGTATTTTGAATTCTATCATAGACAGGGGATGGTCCAGAAGAGACATCAAGGTGATTGAAGTCTTGAAATAGTGGGTTTTATATCGAACCCATTTAGTAGTTGTCACAATATATAAATGTGTGTAATGAGAAAGCAAAAGACATCAATAAAACTGAAGCTGTAGATATTTTTTTTAAGGAGGTGGAGAGGAGGTCAGAAAATCATTGAAGTTTAATGGTGATAACACAAATGTGCCATTGCTTTCACAAATCACAACTCTTGCTTTTTTGGTACTTCTATTTTGATCTCTAAAATATAGTCCTTTGAGGCAGGTGCTTTGTAATTGACACACAAGGCACTGAGGTTGTATTTCACAGCAAAACTGAGTCTGGACAAATGAAAGATGTAATTTTATGTAATTTTCTTCCGTTCCCAAAATGAGGACTCAGGACAAGGCTGTGCTGGTAAATGTTGAATAACCAACTCTCAAAAAAAAAATGTTGATATGACACCCTTTTAAGTTCAATCTTCCTTATTAACATTTTTCCATCATTTTTTTAAGTTTAGACAATCTACAAAATTATCAAGCCCTGATTTGTAGTGTTTATTGATTGTTGTTTTTTTTTTTCAGATATAAATGCTCACACTCATAATTTAACAATCATCTTTTTATAGTACTACAAATTGGTTCTAGGACATCACTTGCTTCAGGGGTATTTTTGAAAAATTAAATTAAATTCTTACTCTTTTCCTTCTTGTAGGTCTTCATAATGTGTGACTTAATCTTATCAGTAGTTATGGGTCTTGTTAAAAGGATCAAATAGACCAGTAATGTATATGGCATATATTTTATTTCACACAAGTGAAGATAGTAGGACTAAAAAGAAGTGCCAGAGAAAATCTTTGTCCCGAGGACAAGGGCAACAATGGAAAGGTACAATCAACATAGAGAACCTCTTGTTCAATTCTATCATTGATTCTATCTTAGAGAGGAGGTGTTCCAGAAGAGACATCAAGGTGATTGGAGCTTTAGGCTATAGTAAGAGCAAAAGGGAAGTAGGCTGAGTGATGGTCCATTAGAGAATCTGCTGGAGACTTTGCATAGTCACTTTTGTGAAGCTGTTAACTACTCCTAGTCAGTGTGTTGTCTAGCTAAAGTTCTGTCATCTTCACAATAGAGCAACCATGTAAGACAGCGAAGGTCATGAGTTTTATGGAGAGAGAATGTATTTCCAATCAGATGTGTCAGGTTAATTTCTCATATCAATATGAATTTTTGGCTTAGGAAGAAGAGAAATCTGGAAATATTTGGGAAATGTAAGTAATGGGGACATGGCACTTTTCAGAAACATGTAAGAATGTTACCATAGCAGACTGATATTCCAAATCAACTAAACTTTCTGGACTTAGAGAGAAAACACTGATTTTTTTTTTTTTTTTTAGCTATCACAACTTATCATCTATATTTTGAAAAACGTCTTTTCTGCCCATTCTATATATGTCTTAACAATAATTTTCCCCTTGCATACAGGTAGAAATATTCACGTCTACAATTATGATTTTTTTCAGATCTCTCTTTTCTCATAAGATGGTTAGAGATTCGTTAGTTTAATTTCTTTTGACAAATTCTTGAGGCTACTTTAACATTTACTTCATTGACTTTGAAATCTAAATGAAAATACCAAGCTTTGCTTCCAGCAGTAATCTAATTCAACACAGTTTACTTTTTGGAAGGACTAAACTTTTAGGTGACAAACTTTTAGATGCCAAAGAAATGTCTGGAGAAATAATTCTTTCACATATCAAATTTAGAAATTATGCAAAGATGGATGACTGACCCTCTTTTGTCATTGGGTTAATAAATACTTGGGTGGTTGTTAAGAGTCAGTATCAAAATTTCTTTTGTAATTTTAAAAAATTATTATTTATAAATAGTACTCCCTTTCCCCTGTGATACTTTGTATATTCTGCTTTACACTATCTTTTTTAATACATTTGAAAATATGTTTTATTTATATAATTAGCAAATTTAATATAAACGTATTTAATTGTTGTGCAATTGGAGTTTTAAGCCGAAACTCCAAAAGTTTTTTTTTTTTTTTTTTTCCCCCAGACATTCCACAATTGATGAGTTCCTACTTTATTTCCAGTTCTTTTACTTTGGTGAATAGTGGTTCTTTCTATGTTTAATGTTTTCAGGGTATGTACCTTGTAGTGAAGTTACTGTATCAAAGTGTCTGAAATAATTTCATTACTTTTCTTACTTAATATCAAAAAATCAGAATGAGTGGACCAATTCACATCTCCACCAATAGTGTATTAGTATGTTCAAATGTATTTCTTAATAAGGCCTTCCACCGTGTTTTCTTCTGTACTTATAAGCAGATCATTTTTCTCTAAAAGAATTTCTAGTTGACTGGCAAGGAATGGTTGACAAATGTCTGATTCAAAAGCAGTGGTTACTGAAGAAATTGTCTTCCAAATTTTCAGAGAATTATGCTATTAAACCTAAAGGAAACTTAATGATAAGATCCTACAAATCATTTCCCAAAGTTTAGCAGCCATGCATACTTTTTAAAAATAATTTTGATGGAGAAATTACTGAATAGCAATATAGAAATATTCTGTCTTCAACATTTTACTAATTACAAAATAAAATTCATTATTCAAAGCTTTTCTTTTTGATGATGGTGGTTGGTGACCTTAATTCAAAGAATGTATCTCTTTTCCTTAAGATTTTCTCTTCTTTTCCCCTTCCCCTTCTCATTTTTTCTTCCTTTTTCCTCCTATTTCCTCCTATCTTTCCCCTCATTGCTTTGGGGTCAAATAATAAATCTTTGGAGCCTTTGTTAAGTGAGAACTTCAAGTTAGAGAAATTCTCATTCTAAGGAACATAATAGAATTAATGATCATAATTAATAATAATCAGCATTTACAAATAGCAAAGGTTTACAAAACAGTTTACATATTATTTCATTTACTTTTCGTGGCCCACCCAGAGAGGAAGGGACACTTCATTCAGTGCACTAATGAAGCCACTGAATCAGAGGTTGTGATATCTTGGATCTCACAGCTAATTAAGTCTCTGAGGAGAATTCAAAATAAGTTTACTTTTACATGTATTTATAATCGACACACACATGCACACACACACTCCCTCACCCCCATTTTCCAATGCATTGAGTAAAAATTGAAAAAACAAAACCTACTTCTGAGTAGGCAATACAAATTTTCACATGTTCCATGTTTGAAAACTTATGTCTCTTTCTGCACTTAAAGTTTATCACCTTTCTAATAGGGAATGAGTGTCATGTTTCAACTTTGGTGCTTGGAACTCATGCTTTAATGATTGCATTGACCACAGTACTAAAATCTTTCTAAGTTGATTTTCTCCACAATGCTCTTGTCATTGTATATATTCTAATTCAACTCACTTCACTTTTCATGAGTTCATTGAAGTCTTCCCCTGAAACTGTTTATTTCATCTTTTCTTGTGTTTTATGGTATTAATATAAACAATTTGTCTAGTCATTTCCCTAGTTTCTAATTTTTTAATCTAATGAAGTTGTTACACTTCCATTTATGTACATACATAATTTTTGTAACATTATTATGTATGATAACATATAAATGTCATTTATATTCTAATGTTTCAGAGTTTTAAGGGACCTTAGAAGTAATATTGGAGTAGTGAGGTGGCACAGGGGATAGAGCTTTAGGTCCACAGTCAAAAAGACCTGAGTTCAGATATGACCTTAGACACCCACTAACTATATGACTCTGGGCAAGTCACTTAACCCTGTGTGCCTTTGTTTCCTCAACTTTAAAATAAGCTAGAGAAGGAAATGGCAAACTACTCCAGTATTTTTGAAAAGAAAATCCTACAACAAAAGAGGTAATATAGTAAAAACATCTTCATTTTACAAATGAGGAAACTGAGTTCCAGAAAGATGGAGCAGCTTACCCAAGTAAAGTAGACATTGAAGAGCATGGTCAGGATCTGAACACAGATCTTATTTCTCCAAATCTAGTACTTTGTCCCCTCTACTCTTCTTTCAAATAAAATAATAACCTCCTTGATTGTATTGACTCAAGGCTTCTAAGCATACTTATATATACATATTTCTTAAATCTCCCTTATCTGGGACTATTAAAAAAAAAAAAACTTTTAACAGGAAAGAACTGAGGTTTGCATTTCATATTCTTATTCTAAGGAAAGGAAATGCATTAAGGAGAAAAAAAGGTAAGAAAAATTAAAGAAAGAATTCAAGCAGTCTGTGCTGTAGTCATTGGGTTCCTATTGTCAGGAACAGTTTTTAATTTATTTAGAAAAAAGCCTAAAGTTTTCATTGTGATTTTAATAGTTTGTTCTTGAGCCCCATTATAAGTAGAACAGAAACAGGCAGATGAAGAAAATAGTTGAGTCTGCAGGCAATGCTCAGCTAATACAGGCATCCAAAGAAAAGGAGAAGTATACTAATGATCTACATTGCGTGTACCAGCCTCCTCTGGGTACCATGAGGACACTATGCTATGTGACTAGTGTGGATTATGCCTAATATGAGACTGTGCCAAGCATCTGTGAGCCCAAAAGTGATGTCAAGCTCAGAAAGGGAAAAGAATGCAGCTGAGAAGGATTAAGGCAGGCAAAGGAGATTTTTATCATCATAACCAAAACTGAAAGTAAATTCCTAAATTCCCAAATAATATTTTCAGTGCTAACCCCTTTTGTTGTTGTATTTTTCTTGCCTTAAAAATACCAATTTCCTGGGGCAGCTAGATGGCTCAGTGGATAGAGCACCAGTCCTGAAGTCAGGAGGACCTGAGTTCAAATCTGGTCTCAGACACTTAATACTTCCTGGCTGTGTGACCCTGGGCAAGTAACTTAACCCAATTGCCTCAGCAAATTAAAAATATATATATATATACCAATTTCCTTAGAACACCTCTTAAAAATGGCCTTGTATTAAAAGGCATGGAGGGGAAGGAAGGAAAGATACATTTTAGTGTGCAGTTTCTATCATTTTCAAACATTCACAAAAGCAAAAGGAGTTGGACTATTTTCCTCAAACCCCATTTCCTTTCTTTAAACTAACTCTTAAGAAAGTCAAAATATATCTTTGCAGCAGTTTTTAAGTGGTGTGAAACTTAAATAAAGAAAAACATAAGTACTTTTATCTTATGGGGAAAGTATATTTTCCCCTATTCTATAAAAATGTGTCCTTATGTTTTTTACTTTTGCTTCCCACTTCCCACCATTAATCTAGGCCTCAGCCATCAAAAGCTGTTATTGCCTTCTGTATCCACTAAAGTTACCTTTTATCTGCCTGAAATATATCTTGGAGATACTGATTTAAATGTAATGTTGTTTTTCTCTAGAAGATAAACTTCTTGAAGAAATGGACTATTTTTGCTTTTTCTTTGTCTCCAATGTGTATCACAGTGCTTAATTTCATTGACTTTTACGAGAATCTTTTTTTTTGTTATTAGTCACAGCATCTTTAATAATGTAGTACTTTGCAAATGAATTTAATTTTGTCCATATCTCTTGCTTTCATTTTCTCAAGAATTACTCTCTTGCCTTTTGAGGGGAACAGAACCATGGATATGACCCTGAGTTCTTCAAAACTAAGCAAGCACAGTAGAGTTTCTGGCTGGTGTTGATACCAAGCTGGAAAGGCTTCATTTACAGACAGCAAACCAGTCTGCGTTCTAAGGATAATCCTCACTTACTTTAAAAAAAAAAATTCATCACTAGAAGGATGGCTAGAATAGAGGATTTAGGATGACTCTGTAGCACTGAAGAGAAACCAAAGATCTTATTTATTTATTTTTAAATTATATTTTATTTTTCCAAATACATGCAAATTTAGTTTTCAACATTCATTTTTGTAAAACTTCATGTTGCAAATGTTTTTCTCTCTCTATTGAAATTTGAGGGCAGTGCCTTTCCAGGGAATTGCCAGGAAAGTCCTTACCTTTTCAGCTGGGGCTGTTAATAACCCCAAAGTTAGTCACTTGGGGAGGTACATTAACTCTTTCAGTTACTACATTGTCATATAACCTTTGTGAATACAATTGTTAATGCCAAAGAGTTAATGTCACTCTGAGGGCAACACTACTTGGGTGCTTTGGGAGAGTAGAACCTATGAATTCTCCTTAGCCACTTGAGAGCCATTAATACTCTTGTGTGTTCTCTTGGGAAAGTTGAATTCTGTACAATCTTCTTCCTCAGTTAAATGTTGAACAAATAAGAAACCCAGCCACAAAATCTTTCAGACTAATTTTTTTTGTTCGCACATAGAAAACTAATATTAAGGTGGTTGTTCTCTGAGAGTTGGCTACTGTAATACCTTATGTAAAGGCCTCATGCTTGCCTCTTTGGTCAAAACACCGGTAGCAAATATCATATAACAAATTTGTGGCTCCACTAAACTATGCCATCCACTATGTTTCCTTGTATCATTTCATGTGTTTGTGTGTGTGTGTGTGTGTGTATGTGTGTGTGTGTGTGTGTGTACATGTACATATTCTCATTATGTCTAGTTCCCCACCTCCTACAAACCCCTGCCTTGTGTTATTTTATGGTTTGTTTTGAAGCCTAGTTCATTTGAACTTCCATTCTCTGCTCATCAATTCAGTTCATTTGGTATTTGACACTGTACTGTGTTTCTGTAGATCATGCAGATGTACTCCATTACAGATTCTTATTGATTCTGAAAGTAGAAGTGGACATTTGGGCCATTAGTGATTATAGTTTCATTTGAAGTACATTGCAAGGTTATAAAAAATCTGAAAAAACCACATTACCTACACCATTGTGCTGGGCCCCAAAGTATTCCCAATTCTTGGCCATATAGTTGACTGAGCAGATGGTATTTGGTAACACTTGAAGCCATGACCCATAACTGAATGACTGATTGAACCTACATATAACTGGGGCTTTTATTTTGAGAATGGCATTAACTCTTTAGTATTAACTAACATATGCATAAATACATGTCACTGCAGCCTACTTTATTATTCATTTATTTGTTCATGCATTTATCTGTGTATTTATTTATTTCATGCAATGTATCTATTTATTTTGTGCATTGTTGTGCCAGTGGATAGTGTGAATATCTTTTTACAATCAGACCAGTATTCTAAACTTTTGAGTTTTTGGTTCCTATGTCTACCAATCCAACATTCCTCCTAGCTTTGTGTCATCTAAAATGCAAAATTTATGCTATTTCTTTATCTAAGTCATTGATAAAAATGTTAACAGAATAGAATCAAGCACAGTTCTGGGACCACTCCACCAGAGAACTCCTTTTAATTTGACATTGAACTATTAATGACTGTTCTTTATATTTAGTAAAATCACCTAATTTTACTGTTTTCAACTCAACATTTCTCCATCTTTTTCACAAGTGCAGCATAAGTTCCCTTGTCAGAGATGTTACTAAAATTAAAATAAAGCATGTCTATGATATTCCTTTAATCTACCAATCTGGTACCCTTAAAATAAAGGGAAATGGAATTAGTTTGACATAGCCTGTTCTTGATGAAGCTACACTATTTTTAATCATTCCTTCCTTTTCCAGATGTTCATTAACTATTTCCAATATAATATGCTCTAGAACTTTGTCAAGGAATGAAATCAAGTTTACTAATCTTATAGTTTTATTACTTTGTCCTAATATTTTCAAAATCAGGGCATTTGTCCTTCTCTTTGCATAGTGTCTTTCCTGTTCCCCACCATCTTCAAAATATCATTGGCATTGACTCAGTCGTCATATCTGCTAGTTAATTTAATGTCCTCTGGCACAATATATATGAGTTTGAACTAATTAAAGACAGCTAGGTACTCACTATCTCCCTGTTTATCTTGGATATCTTCTAACTTTTCTTTTCAGAAAATAATTTCTCCTTGATGAAAAAAAGAGAAAAGCAAAATATGAGTTAAACAACTCAGTCTTTGATTCATCTTCTTATAATATATCTCTTCTACCCCAAACTATGGTCCTGTCCTTTTTTTTTGATTTTCTTCTTTTCCCAATCTAGTTTTTTTTTTTTTTTTTTTTTTTTTTTTTGTTTTTTTACTTTATTGTTGTTTTCTTTTCCTTTTTGGTTTAAAAAACTTTTTTTTAACTCAATGAACTTTTTGTACTTATTGGGGGGAAATGATACTTTAGTATCCATCATATTATCTGGTCTTGCTCTCTTCTTTTGTACAGATCTTTTTCCAGTCTTAATTGACTGATAGGTTTTTTAATGTGTTAACATTAGTGTGTTTAGATTAACTCCCTCTTTTTCTTGCTAACCAAATTTTTTTTTTTTTGGAGCACCTCATAAACGAAATCCTGATGACCCTCTCTTTTGGGCTGACTTCTGTAAATTGATATGTAATTCTACCTATTTTTTTTTCCCTCAGCACTGAAATCTATTCTCCCAAAATCTAGCCTGCAGGACAGACAGCCTGGACTTGAGTTGCCTTTACTTCTTCATCTTAAATTCCAAAATGAAATGTTAATTTCTCACCATATAAGGTTGCCTTTATTTCACTTCAGCAATCTGTTCCTTCTTTTTGCAAGAATTAGATCAAGAAAACTTCCTTTTATTCATTTCCCCATATTTTTAGGGTGAAATTCTTATTAAGAGAAATAAGCAACTTAATTATTAGCTGTTCTGCTTTGGGCATAGAGAGAATACTGCTATATGTTCAGATCATTGCAATTCCCTGTCACTAGCATAATGTTTCCATTTTTGTCTTGTCATTGATTCTCCAAACTCTTTATTTATTTCCTCTTTATGTCTATATGTTCTGGGGCTTAATAGAATGTTTATTCCTTTCCCTTTCCCTTTTATTTTTCTTATATTTTGATTGATAAGTATTTTTACATACCATAGTTATGGCAATAAGAGGAAAAGAGACAGGTCTGGCTTAAGATCTCCCAGGAAATCCAACACTTTCATTTATGTGCTCATAATGAGATTTCTTCATCTAAAGAGTGGACTTCTCCATAGAAAAGTTAAGTTGAGATTTTGACTCTTCTCTTGATTCTAATCTTCATTTATCCCTGGGCAAGCATATATGTGTCTGTTTTGTGTTTTCAATTCATTGAGTCTTTGAAAATTGTGGTCCAAGGTTCTAACCTTAATCCTTCCACCTGTTTTGTGTTTGCAGTTCATTGAGTCTTTGAAAATTGTGGTCCAAGGTTTTAACCCTAATCCTTCCACCATTTGGGGAAAAGTAGCAAAATTAATGATGATGACTCACCTGCTGGGCTGTGTGATCTCAGACTGTGACAAAAGCTTTGAGGACTGGGATCTAAAATGAGGATGTTAATATAATTCACTTTCTAACTCAGTTAGCAAAGCAGGCCATGTACCAATCTTGATGCTAAGCACTAAGGATATAAAGAAAGGCAAGATCTTGAGGAGCTTACAACATAATGGAAGAGACAATGTGTCAGCAATTATGTGTATATATATATATATGTATATATATATATTTTTTTATGTGTGTTCTTAGGGGGGTATATATGGTATTTCCTCAGATACAATGTCAACTTCTTCATGACAAGGATTCTTATCCATCTTTGAGGGCTAAGTATTCAACCTTAGCCCCTGAAACAGTACCTAGCACATATTAAGTTCTTACTCAAATGCCTCACAAGTCACTTAACCCTGTAAGATGACCTGGAGAAGAAAGTGACAAACTGCTCCAGTATCTTTAGCACGAAAACCTCAAGTGGGATCACAAAGAGCTAGATATGACTGAAAATGACTAAATAACAAAACAAAATCAAATGTCTATTTATCAGTGAGTATTCTCCTGAAAACTGACTCATTCTTTTTTTTAAAATTTTTTATTAAAGCTTTTTTATTTGCAAAACATATGCATGGGTACTTTTTCATCATTGACCTTTGCAAAGCTTTCTGTTACAAAATTTTCCCTCCCTTCCCCCACCCACTCCCCCAGATGGCAGGAAGTCCAGTACATGTTAATTATGTTAAAATACTTGACATCGAATATGTATATACATATTTATACAGTTATCTTTCTGTACAAGAAAAATCATATCTTTCTTGCACAATGATGTGTGGAAATATGTATACATATATTCGATTTGTTAAGTATTTTAACATAATTAATATGTAGTGGATATCCTGCCATCTAGGGGAGGGGGAGGGGACTGGGGGTAAAATTTGTAATGGAAAGCTTTGTAAAGATCAATGCTGAGGAACAACCCATACATATGTTATGCAAATTTAAAAAAAAAACGTACAAAGAACTAAGAATATGAATTATAATTAATAAATATATCTAATAAGCAGGAAAAAAAAGAAACAAATATCGTATCTACAAGAAAAAAAATCTGAGAAGGGAAACATAATGCAAGCAAACATCAGTAGAATGTGAAAATGCTATGTTATGGTCCACACTCAGATCCCACAGTCCTCTCTCTGGGTATATATGGCTTTCTTCATCAGTGAACAACTGGAACTGGTTTGAAGCATCTCATTGGTGAAGAGAGCCATGTCCTTCAGAATTGATCATCTTATAGTCTTGTTGTTGCCTTGTATAATGATCTGGTTCTGCTCATTTCACTCAGCATCAGTTCATGCAAGGCTCTCCCGGTCTCTCTGAAATCGTCCTGCTGGTCATTTCTTACAGAACAATAATATTCCATAACATTCATATACTATAATTTATTCAGCCATTCTCCAATTGATGGGCATCCATTCAGTTTCCAGTTTCTAGCCACTACAAAAAGGGCTGCCACAAACATTCTTGCACATGTGGATGCCTTTCCTTCCTTTAAGATCTCTCTGGGATATAAGCCCAATAGAAACACTGCTGGGTCAAAGGGTATGCACCATTTGATAACTCTTTGAGCATAGTTCAAAATTGTTCTCCAGAATGGTTGGATCTGTTCACAAACTGATTCATTCTTGTGGTATATAACATAGGCTATTGAACCCAAACTTGAATTAAGTCATTATCCTTTAAGAAATATTGGCTGAAAAGGGTGATCTTTTCAAATGATGTTGATCAAAATACTATAATCTTTATACTCTTTTGTATTCATTCAGAATTTAAGTAACTTAAATGGCATAATAAGTAGAGTGTTAGATATGAAATTGATCATATACTGCTTAGAAATACTTAATAGCCATGTGACCCTGAGAAGATCATAATGTCATCTACCTTACAGTGTGGTTGTGAGAATCAAATAAAAATTTATTCAGATTCAGATACATATATATATATATATATATATGTATATATATATGTATGTATGTGTGTATATACACACACATAGTTTACTTAGCAAATTTTAAATATTATATAAATTCTAGCTTTTTCTTTGGATGGAAGATTCATGGACCCTACATAATGGGGAACATATCTGAATAGCTTTCCTGTGAAATTCTTCTTGATTATATCTCTGAATCATAAATATGAATTTCATGCTACCTAGCAGATACGTAGAATGTGTTAGAATCTAGCAATAGGAACACTGAACCTATTCCTATGAGGGAAAAAAAGAGATAGGACAATTATATTTTCGTGGCTAGCAGTGATGGTGTTTTCAGTCACAAAATACTTCTTGTCAAGAGGAGTAATTATTGTAGAGTATTGTGGGGGTTTTTTAAGACTTGTTTTTTTTTTAATCTATATTCTCTAATTTAGAAGTGTTTAGATAATCGCTGAAAAAATGTTCTTAAAGTGACTGATATGTATATATCCTGTATAGCCTAGCAACTCTTAAGCAGTGCATTGCCATGTGTCACTTAGTAACAGAGAATAATTGGATTCAACTTTAATGTAGTAAAAGGATAACACTGATTTTAAATACTCTTAGCTTTGCTTTGTGTAATGAAAAAAAAACCCACCATTGGATGAGAATATATTTTATTTCTTAAAAGTCTCTTCCTATCCAATTCTTACTGTACATCTGTTTTTTTTTTAAATTTTATTAATACTTTTTATTTGCAAAACATATGTATGGGTAATTCTTCAACATTAACCCTTACAAAGCTTTCTGTTACAAAATTTTCCCCCCTACTCCCCACCCTTACCTTGTACATATCTGTTAAACTACTGTTCCTAAAGGGTATATGAATAGTTCATTCTTTCCCTCCACCCAGTAAACTCTGGTGACTCCTTATTATTCCCACGATCAGTTATCATTTCCTTTATTTTGCATTAAAGCTCGTTACAGGGGGCAGCTAGCAGCTAAGTAGCATAGTGAATAGAGTACTGGCTCTTGATTCAGGAGGACCTGAGTTCAAATATGACCACAAATCCTTGGCACTTACTATTTGTGTGATCCTGGTCAAGTCACTTAATCCCAATTGCTTCTACCCCCCCCCAAAAAAAAAATGCTTATCACAATCTGACCCCTTCCTATCTTTCTAACAATCTTATTGCATATTATTCCTCTCCACATAATCTTACCAATCAATCAGATTGATTTACTTGCCATCGCTCACACATGATTCTTCATCCTTCATTTTCATCCCCTTGCAATGATTGTCCCCTATACCTGGAATGTCTCCCCACTCACCTCTACCTTTTAGAATTTCTGGTTTCTTTCCTTAAAAACTCAGCTCAGTGCTATTTTCTGCAGTATGCACATGTTCATTTCTAACAGCTATTAGTGTCTTCTCTAAAATTATCTTCAATCTCATATATGCCATTCATACCTCTATATCACTTCTAGTGCAATTCTAAATTATTAATGTGCTAAAGTCTACTCAGGTACTCATTGAACACCTCTCTGCTACTCTTTGAGTGATCTTAACCATAATTCTTTGTAGGCGATGGCAAATCCATTATTGATAACTATACAAATCACCAAAAGAATGTTTTTGTTGGGGCAACTAGATGGCGCAGTGAATAGAGCACCAGCCCTGAAGTCAGAAGGACCTGAATTCTGGTCTGAGAATCTGGTCTCAGACACTTAACTTTTCCTAGTTGTGTGACTCTGGGCAAATCACTTAACCCCAGTTGCCTCTGCAAAAAAGGGAAAAATAATGTTTTTGATAGGTGTTTTTCAAGATGTGAAGTTGTCATTCCTTATATTTATTGTTATATTGTACAATATCCCATCTAAATTACATAGCATAGAATATCACTGTGCATCATTTATATTTGTCCACATGCAGATTTCAGTTAACAAACATTTTAATAAGCACAGTTACTGAAGAGAGATGTTACTGTTACTAGAATGTAGGGTCCTTGAGGAAAGGGATTATTTTGCCTCTTTTGGTTTCGTTGGTGCTTAGCATTTTGTAAGGACTTAATAAATGCTTGTAGATTGATTGATTGATGGACTGATGATGTCCCAAATCAAACATTTAGGCTTCTAAAATAAAAGAATTTTTAATGTTGCCATGGCTGTGCCAGTGTTGAAGATGGTACCTTCATTTTGCCAATGCTTTCCTAATCCCACTGATTTGGCTAGCATTTTTCTGTATTTTGCTGCAAGAAATGCTGCCCTTACAAGTTATATTGGCCTGTAAATGCTATTAAATAGAATTAATTCCAGGGTGTTGGCACTTGCAAGTGATTAGGGCTAGTTCAGTTGTTGTACATTTCTGTAAAAAAAAGAAAGCTTTGGCTGAGGGTGCAGCCTGGGTAGAATTTGCTTCCAAATCATGAGCAATTTAATGAGTTTGGTTGTTTCGACCTGATCCCTTGGGGGCATTTGAATACATCACAAACCACCACACTGTTGGCTCAAGTGACTGCATGTCCATGAAAAACATTTTAGACTAGAATATAAAGTACTTCATATTCAGATACATGGCAGTTTTACATTCCACTTTATTGGCACCATGCTTGGCTTTGGAAATAGTACTTAGACTTATTAGACTATCTTGACTTAACCAAAGGATTAGACAGTAGTCTATCCAGTATCAGGTTATTATTTCCCTTTGCCTAGACTAAATATAGCTTAATCTCAGGGCCAACTAAGAGCTTTAAAAACCCTTGCATTTTCATTTGCCCAATGGATAATTTTGTTTAGATTGACCTGTGATTCAGCAGAAATATCAGGAAATTTCTTCTTTTTCATTGTGTTTGAACAAGTGTGAACTCTCCTGTGGAAAAAGGATTACCATTACTATTTATTGAAATATTAGGCTTTTATTAGGCTTTTAAATTTGCAGCAATCCTTTCTATTTTTTTCAGTATTTTTTTAAAAGAGTGATTCTTGCGGCAGTTAAAATAGTAATCACAACATTTAATGATACATTTATTAAAAGTATCTTAAGGACAGTTTTTGTTTTGAACCTCCAAGCCTGTAGGAATTTTCATTAGTATGCAAAATTTATGCAAGATCTACCTCAAGTTTAAGGCCAGGGATTTTGCACTATGTTTCATTTGACTTATGAAAGGTCAATTAGGAAAAGATAACCACAGAGAGGGGAAAGAAGAATGACTGCCTACAAAGAAAAGATCAAAATGATTCTAGACAAACTCCCCCTCCCTTGTAAAACAGTTTTGTTCTGTACCCACTTAGAAAAACTGACTAGACCAGAGGTCCACAAAACTGTGGCCTGTGGACTAAATCTAATTTACAGTCTGCTTCTGTCTAGTCTTGGAGCTAAGATGGTATTTAAACTTTTAAATAAAATTTTGTTTTATTTCCAAATGTTAAAAACCATTCTTAGCTATAGTGCTATAGTTTCCTGACTCCTAGAATAGACTGTGTGATCCTTGAACCTGAAGTCTTTTTGTATTACAATTTGGATGACTTCACTGATTGATTTATTTTATTATGCACTATGGTCTTGTATAAATATACCTTTCTAAAGATATCTGGAAAAGACAGGTCCTGCTCTCTGGGAGGTCATAGTCTAATGAAGGAGACTACAAACTAACAACTAAGAAACAAACTATATACAAGATAAATTGAAAATAATATAGCTGGAAACTTGGCAGTGCTTATTAAGACTGGAGGAACTATCTAAAGAATAAAATCAAAGAAAAACACAAATAATGAACGAAAAAATCTTGAGAAAGGGAAAAAAGTCAAAGAATGTTTCTTCAGATAAAGTCTAAAGGGTGTTGATTATTACATCAGGGATTTGGGTGCTTGGAAAAAATTTTCTGAGACCAAGAAAATGAATCTAGATCCCAGATAGGAAAAGATATGCTTACTTTTTGTGCTTTTGTTTGCATGGTGTCTCTTCCTTCACACTGCTAGCTTTTTAGTGGAAGCACATTAGGTGCTTAAATAAATGTAATAGGAAAGGAAAGAGAACCTGGACGTTATGAACAAGATATATTAGTATAGAAGGGAAGTAAAAATAGGAAGCACTTATAAAATATTATTTAAATCTTTTAAAGTGATTTCAAGTTTTAAAAAATTGCATAACTATTACTTAATGGCACTAGGTAAGATGTAAATCCCCTCTCCCCCAAGATTCCAATAATTGTCTATTTGATTGGCCTTTTGGCCAAAGCATCTGATACACTAGAGAACAGTGTGGGAAGCTAGCACTGGAGAAAACTAAAACACAGATTCCAACTGCTTTAATCTGAAGAATTTCTGCAAAGAATTTCAGCAAGAGAATCTGGGCAGGAGGCCATTAGGGAACTTTATGATTAGGAGCTGACTGTCCATTACATCCAATAGAATACAAACTCTTTGGGAGCACTGATTGCCTTATCTTTTCTACTGTTTCCTTAGCACCTAGCACAGTGCATAATAAATGCTCTGTGAAGGAATGGATAAATGAATCTTCCAAGTGGTAGAAAATGGGATCCAAAAACCATTTTGCAGATTCAAGTTCTATGGTTAGATAGTCTAGTTTAGAGGTTAGCAAACTACAGTACAGTACTTGGTACATAGTAGGTGCTTAATAAATGTTTATTAAAGACTAGATGCTAGTTTAATCTCAGTTGGGTTTTTTGTTTGTTTTTTAAGTTAATAGCACTTCTTTAAAAAGTCCCTTTTTTTTTTAACAACTTAATTCCCTGGCACCATAAACCTATATGGATGACACATATCTTCTTTCTGCCAAACATATTAGCATATTCAGCCTTCTGTTGATGCTGGGTCATTGGTGGCCTCCAACCAGGCTAAGACTGGGAGTTTAGCCAAGGATAAATGGTCAACAGAGCTGTGAAGGTGAATCAGAGGTCAGAATCAGTGAACAAATAAAAAACTCCAGGACATGGGCAAAGTTCTGAGTTTTAAGATTAGGTTCAAACCAGGTGGATAGAGTTAAGGCAATGGAGTGTAGAGCCTGAGATAGTCCAGAGTTCTACTTAGTCAGGAGACCAAAGGTTATAGAATACAGGTATAGAGCAGGAATCAATGTTTAAGCCTACTGGGGTGGGGTGGGGGGGGGAGAATGGCTAAGAAATGGAACTTGGTCTGGGAAATTGGGATAGTATCTTCTGAGCTTGAATAGACCTGTAAAATACCCACAGCAATATAGTCTGGGATCTATCAGTTTGGATCTCTGCTCTAGTTTAGTTAGTTCCTAGTACACAGCTAGAAGTTTGGCTGGTGGTCCAGCCAAATGGACCTTGTTATTCTTTCACACATGACTGATCCCCCTCTCCTATCTCTGTGTCTTTGCATAGGCCGTCCTCCATGCTCAACTTTGCCTTTTAAATTACTAGTTTCCTCCAGATCTCAAATTTGAGACCTTTCAAGAAACCTTCTGTTCCAACCCCACCTACTACTACTTTCTCCCCAATTACTTGATACTTATATGCATTTGTTTTGTATATACTTGGATATGTTCATGTTGCTTCCTTCAGTCCATTGTCATTATTAAAGAAGTAGATTTTCCATGCTCATCAGTTCATCTCACCATCTTGCCATCAGCCATCACTTTATCTGATAAAGTTATGACCATGTTTTTTCTTCTTATCTATAAAGTGATTGACACTGGCTCTTTGAACCCATTTCTGCTGCCCTCAGATGAATTCATTCCTCCAGGTTTTTTTTTTCTTTTTGTCCTCTGCTCCAGTTATATCATCTACTTCTCAGAAAGCAACCGATACCACTTATTATCTTCAGATTCTTATTAACCGGCACAAGAAAATGAGAGGATCTCTAAGTTGGAATGGAGCATCTGTCAAAATTCAAACTTAAATATCTACCAAAGTGGATAACTCTTCTTCTTTTACCTCCATTGAGAGGAGAAAGCACTCCTTCCTGAGGAAACTCATTCACATTTCAAGCAATTATATTTGTGACTCCCAATCATTGATCCTTTTTCCTTCTAGGTTATCTGAATGTAATTCTTGATTAAAATTTTTTCGTCCAAGTGGAAATAAGAATGATGTCTTTTTTTCCCCTAAATTGGGCGTTTTTTTTTTCAGGCTGAGACAATTGGGGTTAAGTGACTTGCCCAGGGTCACACAACTAGGAAGTATTAAGAATCTGAGGTCGGATTTGAACTTAGGTCCTCCTGACTTCAGGGCTGGTATTCTGTCCACTGTGCCTAGGCATTCTTTTATTCACAGTCAATACCATGACATAGATTCCAAAGCCTAAAAATAGTGATTCATGAACTTGGCTTCTTCTGTTGCTTTTAAAACTTATCCTTTTATGTATTTGACTTTCTGGATGTGGTATTCTTCCATGAGGACTATTAGTTCTGTTAACTTTGATTTGCTGTGTTATAGTACAATGTCTATCATAACTGCTTTGTCTGATATTGTGTTTGGATGGACAAGCAATGATTGCAGAAGAAAATGTGACAGTCCTGATGCCATTGTTTGCATGAAATTTAGGATTCATTTTCTGCTGCCTCTCTGCTAAACCTGTGATCTCATTCTTTCCATAAGTTATACAAAGAATTTGGGTAATTCTAGGTGGTAGTCATGGCCTGGAAAGTGAAGGAAAGGTAATAAGTGAGCATTTATTAGTACCTTGTATATATGTGCTAATCTCTTTACAAATATTACTGCTTTTGATCCTCACAACCTCCTTGGGAGGTAGATGCTATTATGATATCCATTTTATAGTTGAGAGAAGTGAGGCAAATGACTTGCCCAATGTCAAACTACTAGTAAGTATCATAGGCCAAATTTTAATTTAGGTTTCTTGACTTTAGTTCCAGTCTTCTATCTATAGTCTTCCCTACCTACCTATGTTGGATGCTGGTAATTTCTTCCTCTTAGAGTCCTATTTTTTCTTTTCTTTTAGAACTAAGGTTGAATTTATATTCATTCCTACCAATTTTCTTTGCTTTCCAACATCAACAAGCATACATGATTATTCAACATTACTTTTGAAGAATATGGCTATTTAAATGAGGTCAAGAAGTTTATCTTTGCATTTTATTGCAAAAAGAAAAAAGAAGTCAAATTTAAAAGTCATTTAATTTTTCATTGTTTTTGGGTCAAAGATTTTTGGAATGATTATTTAACACCTTTCATTTTAAATAAAAGCATTTTTCACTTTTAAAATGTTATTAGACATGCATGTACACATCTGTGCCACTCTTATGATACTCAACTTTCTCTTCATCAGTGTGTTCCATATACACAGATTTTTAACCTTAGCATTTACAATGAAAACCTCCCTTGCGGTTTAACTAAATGAAAAATCAGGTAGCTATTGGCTATGTTTCACTATATCACCTATAATTATCAGCAATTCCAGAGCACATTTGTCAAAATGTAGATGCATACAACAGTTTATTTCTGTTGTTCATCCTCAGTATACATATTCTGTGATACTCTGTCTTTGAGGAAAATAGACACCCTGCTCTTTGCATTCATTCCTCTGCAGATATTGCTAATTTCTATTCAGTTTGATCAGGTGATGTGGTAAAATTAACCACATGAATTCATCCAGGTCACATGAATTATGTGCAGCCAAAGACTTAGTGAATGATCAAGTGAACAAACGAAATAAAATCATCACCAACTTTCTTAGTATTAGAATTCAAAATGTAGTGGTATAGTTTGTTAATAAGCAATGCCTTTTCATGCTATGAAAGAAAAGACAAGTAACTCCAATATCCCATAAAAAACATTCAGTGTTCCAAATAGAAAAGTGATTTGATCTATGATTGTATCTTCAGGCATCGTACCTTTTTCTAGAATCTTCAACTTCTCATAGTTCTTCTACCTTTATGGACATTTTATAATACTTTATAGCACTCTTCTTTGCTGCCTCATTTTCTGTATCAGATTCCCTAACTGTTCCCTACTATTCAGTCTTAAAATCTCTTTTTTTCTCCCTCTATATTTTCTATCTTGGTTACCTCATTTGTGGGTACAACTTAAAATATCTGTAAGTATTTCTATGTTGATGTCTCCTAGATCAATACATCCAGTCCTGGGTAGAAACCAATTGCCTATTTGAGACTTCAAACTGCTATATCCCAAAGTATTCTTAAACTCACATTTCTGAAAACCAACTGATTATTGTTCCCTCTACACCTTCCCCTCTTCTGGACTTCTCTATGTCCACCACAAGCATTTCTATCCTTTCAGTTTCTCAGGTTTGTAATTTCAATATCATCCTGGAATCTTTACATTTCCACATATGCAGTCAGGTACTGAATCTTGCCTTTACTCCCTTCACACCTAATTGGTCACCATATTTCAAGTCTCTGATCACTCCAGTCCATTCTATGCAAAGGAATTTTCCTTAAGCAGAGCAGCTAGGTTTATAGAGTGTATAGAGCTGAGCCTAAAGACAAGAAAAACTGAGTTGAAGTTTAGCATCAGACATTTACTCGTTGTGTGTCTTGGGGCAAGTCACTAAGCCTGCTTATCTCAGTTTCTTCAGCTGTAAAATGGGTATCATAATAATCCTTACCTCCTAAGGTTTAATGAAGCTCAGATAAGGTAATATTTATAAAACACTTAGCACATTGTAGTACTCTATAAAGGCTATTATCATTATGAAATACAGTTCTAACGTCCTGGAAAAACTGATGACTTTCTGTTGCTTCTTATAAAAATGTAAATTCTCTTTGTTTTTAAATTCCTGTATAATTTGGGCTCAACTAGTTTTTCTAGCTTTATTTTATATTACTCTTCTCACATTCTGTAATTTAATCATACTACCTTTTGTTTCTTATATATGAAACTTTTATAAAATTCTACTATTCCTTTAAGATGCCCTTCAGATGCCATCTTTTCTGCATGAAGCTTTGACTTTCCACCAAAAACTCCTGCTCTTTTCCCTAAACTAATATTTAGCTACTTTGTATGCATTTGTATTTATTAACTGTATGCTTATACTGTGTATACTTTTTATATGTACTTGTTTTCTCCCCATTAGAATATAAAGCCTTAAGAGTAGAAATTGTTTCATTGTTTTGTATTTACCTGCTAACTTATGTATATCTTAGAATCTAAGACATAATATGAATCTAGCAGACAATATGCCTAATAAATACTTGTTGACTGATTGCTTACCACCATTTTAAGAAATTGAACTTTTCCTCACATATATACTTACTTATTTGTGGTTTGTTTTGTTTTAACTTTTAGGTGATTTGGCTGTCTTCAAAGTTCACCATAAACCCGATCTGCAAAATGGAATAAAGCTGAGAAATTATCCACTTCTTTCCTCCTATGTGAGACTGAGACTAGATTGGGATGGTTTTTGGTGCTTGTGACTAGATTCTCACTGCAACCATGAGTTCAGAGGAAAAGGGCATATCTCCTGCTCACAGAACCTCCACTCCAAGCCATAGAAGTGCCTCCTCTTCATCATCCTCCCAAAGGGAAAGTAGACAGGTAAGAGGACAATCTGAGACATTCTTTGTTTCTGCATGCATGCTAATATTGTGCTAATTTTCTGTATGGTAAACTTGATGATTCTTACATCAGACAAGTGAATTCTGGAAAAACACCTAATCTTGTTTCCATTTTACTTAGTGCCTTCTCATTCTCTGCTTCCTTGACCATGTGTTTGATATCTCTTCTACTCAAATAACTGCTTTCTTTCTTTTTATTCCTGTAGCCCATCTAATATTCCATAGGAAAACTCATTGTTTTCTATAGATGCCCCTTGACCATGGCAGTAGATGATGAGGACTCACCACTTTTATCTCTCCTTAAGTGCTTTTTCTCCTTGCAGAGACTGGGCTTCAGGCTGGAGATGGACAGTAGTATGGAAGTGTGGAAGCCATGTTATATTTATATGTATCAAACACTGGGGATCCTAAGGTGGTAAAAGGGGCAGAACCTTTATAAGTATTGTGATCATTTTCTTGCAGGAGGAATGAAAGATTTTCCACACTAGAAAGGAACATTCTTGCACAAGAGTATAGTTTCATACATATTGACTTCTGTTTAATATTTGATTGGACTTAATGATGATAAAATGATAATGATAATAAAAGTACCCAAATGAAGATAAGTTGCAAAGCACAAATTTTATTGTTTTATTTGAGCCCAGTTATGACAGATATTATATCTCTGTTTTACAGATGAGGAAACTGAGGCTCAAAGAAGTTTAAGCAGCTTGCCAAGGGTCACAGAAGTAGCAATTCTCTCTAACTACACTATAAACTCCTTGAAGTCAGAGATCATGCCATATAATCTGTGTATTCTCATCAGCACTGTGCCTTATTCACAACAAAAACACAATAAAGTGTTTTTTACTGTTTCAAATTTAATTAAGTATTAATTTTTAAAATCTTGCAGATTAGTCAAGTTTTCATTGAGGAATTTCTATTATGTAATTCTTTTTCTCTTCCATTTCCCTTGTAGACAGAAGAAATAAAAAAATTTTTGCCAGATACCTAGGAAGTACTATTGTTCTTCCTGACACTATTTCATATGGGCCAATTAATGAAAGATACTAATGAAAAAAAAATAGAGATGCAGGGCTCTTCCTATTTCCTTTTTTTTTTTTTTAATCAATTGAGGAGACTAAGAAATTGTTTTTCAGGATGTGCTCTATTTAGTATTTGCCAAGTTGAATATATTAGCAATTATCATTTGCATTTAATTCAAGTCCAAAATGTCTTTTTTTTTTAATCAACAGCTCACAAATGAGGCTTTTCCTACAAAACCAACTATTACTCATCAGCTACAAGAAACATACTTATTGAAATTTCAAATAGGAAGGGAAGGGGCTGAGGAGACATCTGCTTAAGTTATTCCTCAACAAATGAAGCAGCAAACAAACCTTATTATCACTGAAACTATCCTGGGTGCCACCATGGTTTATAATCTCTTACCAAGAGATGAAAAATGAGAATGTTGGCTGGTAGTTCTTTTGTGGCATTTTGCATATTCTGCCAATGGTTTTTGGAAACGTCTTGGCTCATATCTTTTTGACAAGGATATAAATGAGAAACAGTCATGTGGCCGTGTGATTTCAATGGTAACAAAATTGAAAGCTATCAATATGTTTTTCTAATATGTAGTGGACTTTTCAGTGATAGACCAAGAAATGGGAAAGCATAGTAGCTTATCATCACATAAAGGCCAAAGTTCTGCAGAATATTAAATTTCTTGTGATATTTTTAGTATTGGAATTGCAAGCATTTTACAGATAATAACCAGATCTTATTGCATAGGCGCTTTTTGTTGTTGTTGTTGAAGAGATACAGGTAAAGGTTGAATAAGTTACTTAATAATTATTACTTTATAAATAAATTAAATTAACATTATAAAATGTTAGTGGGTTCTTAAATGTACTCTTATTTGAATCTCACAATAATCCTGTGAAGTAAATCTAGAAATACATATATATTCACATACTACACATATACATGTATTTATTTGCATATATACAGATGTGCATATGTGTATGTTTCTTATGGAAGGAGGCATAAGATTGATTTATCTTTATGATAATACAGATGGAGAGGTAAATGTTTTAGACTAGTCTAGAGGAAAGGATGAGGAAGTCAGTGGGAATGAAAAGGGAGGAATTTAGTGGCTGACTAATGGACAGTAGGAGGGGAGTAGGAAAAGTTCTAGCAAGTAATTTAGGTTTGAAAATTGCTAGGAAGAATGTATCGGTAATATACATAGATAAAGAAAGGGAGTTGATTCAGTGTGAAAAATGAAGCTTTTCATGTCAGAGAGGTTGAATCTGCATGTGTCCATCAAAGGAGAGAAGTCAGTGTTGAAGAGAATATCATCAGAGATAAAATCATTAACAGATGAGACATTGTCTTTTTAAAAGGAAAATCTTTGTGGACAAAAAGCACAAAAGGACAAGGACAAAACCTTTGGGAATGATAATTTTTAAGGATAAGGAAGAGGAAAGGCCAGTGAAAAAGAAAGAAAAGAAAGCAGTTGGTGAGAAAACCAGCAATATCTCAGAGGCCTAAGGAGAAATATTCAGTTCTCCTTTTCCAAAAACCTGCAGTGTCATCATTGGACAATCCCCTAATATTATGGAATCTGATTTTTTTTAAAGGCATAGTAGATGGAATGCTAGACTTGGAGTGAAAGACAAAATTTAAGTTTAAATCCTGCTTCAGGTCCTTTACTATTTCTGTGATTGGACAGAGTTATTTAACCTCATTAAACCTCAGTTTCTTCAGTAAAATGGGAGGAATAGTCACTTTAATTTATAGGATTGTTGGGAATATCAAGTAAAGTGACACATGTAAAGCACTTTGCAAATCTTCAAGTGCTATATAAATGCTAGCTATTATGACTTAAATGATAGGATGTTAAGGTTTGAAATTAGGATGGTTAGAGGAATTTTGTTATTCAGTCTCTTTTTTTGTTTCTGGTTCTTTGGGACCACATCTAGGTTTTTTTTGGTAGACATAGTAGAGTGGCTTGCCATTTTCTTCTCTTGCTCATTGTTTTTACAGATGAGGCAACTGAGGCAAGTAGCGTGAAGGGCCACAGAGCTATTAAGTGTCTGAGGTCAGATTTGAGCTCAAGAAGATGGTTCTTTTTTTATTATTATTATTAAAACTTTTTATTTGCAAAACATATGTATGGGTAATTCTTCAACACTGACCCTTGCAAAGCTTTCTGTTACAAATTTTTCCCCTCTAGTCCCAAGATGGTTCTTCTTGACCTCAGATCCAGAATTCTATCCACAGCTCCACCTAGTTGCCCTGGTTAGGGCATTATTCCTTCACAAATGTGGACTTCAGTTTTCCAAAATTTTTTATGTGCATATATACAAAGAAACTTTATGACCAGGTCCTCTGACAGATGTCAAGCCTTTTCCTAGGATTTATGAAAAATCTTTCTAGCTTAATGTTATTTGATGTGGATTGCTTTCTATTGTCATGGTATTTGGAAACTCAGAATGAAGCATATTTTGGTGTTGTTGGATGCAGCTCTTCACATCATTAATCATCATTAGCATTCATAATCATTAATAAGAAAGCTTTATAATCTCAATTTAATGGATAAGAAAACAATAAACTTCCCCATTTCTTAATTATAACAGGCTTTGACCCCCAACATTCTTAGCAGTATTGTATTCTGGGAACTCTTTTTCCCTGACATGGAAGATGGAGAAAACAAAGAGAATAGAAAATTAATTCCCCACGCCCCCATATATCTGGGTGTATGGGATAGTATTAGTGAACTTTTCAGTTTCATGAAGCCAATTTTGCATTTTCAAAGGATAGTAGATTAGCTCCCATTTATATCAGCTAAATTTCTAAAGCCAGCTTCATGGAAGAGTCAGAATATTCCCATTTGCCAAGGCAACTCTCCATAGTGTTGAGATTTTTTTTTTTAAAGACCTAGATTTTGGGGCAGCTAGGTGGCGCAGTGGATAGAGCACCAGCCCTGAAGTCATGGAGGACCTGAGTTCAAATCTGGTCTCAGACACTTAACATTCCCTAGCTGTGTGACCCTGGGCAAGTCACTTAACCCCAATTGCCTCAGCAAAAAAGCAAAAAAAATTTTAAAAATAAATAAATAAATAAATAAAAGACCTAGATTTTTCAATTTAACACCATTGGGAATAAGTTTGTAATTTTGAGAAAAGTTTTAAATAATAATATTTAATATGTTGATGACAAGAATAACTAGAATTGATATAACTTTTTAAGACTTACAAAGTGCAGGGCAAGTAGGTGGTGCAGTGGTTAGAGCACCAGTCCTGAAGTCAGGAGGACCTGAGTTCAAATCTGGTCTCAGACACTTCCTAGCTGTGTATCTCTGGGCAAGTCACTTAACCCCAATTGCCTCAGCAAAAAGCAAAAAAAAAAAAAAAAAGATTTTCAAAGTGCATTACAAATGCAATCTCATTTTATCCTCACAACAGGTAGATACTATTATTATCCCCTCCCCCTCTTTTTAACAGATGAGAAAACTGAGATAGAGATTGCTCAGAGTCACACAGCTAGAAGAAATATCTGAGGCTAGTTTTGGATGACATATTCCTGATTCCTAGTTCTGTATGCTATTCAATATGACATGTTTACCTTTAACTTCACAATGAATTAGCTATGTTTTTATTTTTCTATTTGCGTTTGTTTTAGGGGATTTTGCAAGACAAATAGGGTTAAGTGACTTGCTCAGGGTCACATAGCTAGTAAGTGTTAAGTATTTGAGGTCAAATTTGAACTCAGGTCCTCCTGACTCGAGCTTCTTCCAGAACCAGATGCTGTATCCTCTCTGCCATCTAGCTGCCCCTCTATTTTCTGTTTGGATAATTTGAAGAGGAAGGGTAAGGACCATACCATGCAAATGGTTATATTTATGGCTTTCAAAAGCCATAGTTATGTCTTTAATAACATTGAATTGAAAAAAAAAAAGGCTATTAGTCTTCAAGTCCATTATAAACAAATGATTACAATACAGCAGATTTAAAACAGCTATCTCACTTTTAGAAAAGATTATTAACCTTTTCTAGGTTGTTAACAATTCTTCCTGCCTACTTCTTTTTCTTTTCCTCTCATTTTACAAACACTTAATGCCTTCTTAGAATAAAGTTAAATATTGGCCTAGGAATAGAATAGTCTAGCATAGGTTATAAAAGTAACAGGTTATGGGGAAAGGAATTTAATTTGCTTAGCAAGGTTTGGCTTTTAAAATGGGTAAGAAATTTGCTAATACCACATGACAGGTGATTTTTAGTTCCCAGATTACAAATAGATAGCTCCACATTTTTTTTAATATCTTGAATTAAAAACACATTTTTAAGAAGCACATGTTAAAAAACACATTTATAAGAAATCAGGTCTCTGACTAGTTCACAAATTAGCATTTTAAACTATGATGAAGATGAGCATATAGTATAGATTTGTAATGAAGAATTACATAATGTCATATTAGTCATTTAAAAATAAAAAAATTCAATAAAGAGGTTTTAAAAATCAATAATAATAATAATAATAATAAACAAAAATCAATCAGAATAAAAAATTATAACCAGCACTTATATAGTGCCTACTGTGTGCCAGGCATGGAAACTCTTTATAAATATTATTTTATTTAATCCTTAGAACATCCCTGGGAGATAGATATTATTATGTTCCCTATTTTACAGTTGAAGAAACTGAGGCAAACCGAGGTTAATTTACTTTTCCAAATTCACATAACTAATAAGTATTTGAGGCTTTATTTGAATTTGTCTCCCTTACTCTAATCCAATGCTCAACCTCACTTCCAAAACTTCTACTAATGTTGGTGCTTAAGATTCTGAAGGTGATTCCTTCCTTCCTTCCTTCCTTCCTTCCTTCCTTCCTTCCTTCCTTCCTTCCTTCCTTCCTTCCTTCCTTCCTTCCTTCCTTCCTTCCTT
>JAJPUD010003898.1:188811-222343 GCA_023553655.1 Myrmecobius fasciatus
TTCCTCCCTCCCTCCCTTCCTTCTTTCCCCCACAATTTTTGAGTATTTTCAAGGAATTTTGAATTCACTAACATTGCTTCTTTGTCTATTGTCTTCTAAAACTTAGAGTTTTCATTTTCCTTGATAACAGTGTATGTATCATACTCTTCTCATGCTTGTCAGCCGTGATTAGGGTCATTTTCCCCCCAATCAAAACTGGAATAAAGAAATGGAGAGAAAAATAATTTCCTGATTGAACTGCAAAAAAAAAAAAAAAGTGTTGAAGGGAGATAAAGATGAAAGAAGATGTGTACATTTGTGAGAAAAATTGTTGGAGGTATCAGCTTCCCATTTCACAGAATAATTATGAAGTAAGTAGTTAAAAAAATCTATATTAGAAGGAGAGAGAGGGATGGGGAAGGGAAAGGAAGAGGGAAAGAGCAAGAGGGAGAAGTAGAGGAACTCCTTTGGTAGAAGACTAGTGATGTCTATGAATCTCTTCTCAGAAGAGTGTTTTTAAAGACATAAAATAAAATATGAGGGATTATGAAAGAAATCAATTATGTTGAAATATAGTTATCATTTAAAAAAACAACAACAATGGTTTTCTGTCTCCCCCGTGCCTAGTTTGGAATGATTTGCAAAAAGCAAGGACTTAAAAATGTTTGTTGTATTTTTTGGAACCAGATAGATAGATAGATAGATAGATAGATAGATAGATAGATAGATAGATAGATAGATAGATAGATACACCTATATATATATAGAAGCCAGAAGAACCAGCTTCCTCCCCTGCATTGATTCTAAGACTTCAATTACTCCAGGAGCATTTTTTGTTGCTCAGTTGTTTCAGTTTTGTCCAATTCTTAATAATCCCATCTGGGATTTTCTTGGCAAAGATACTGGAATTGTTTGCTATTTCCTTCTCCATTCCATTTTACAGATGAGGGCACTGAGGCAGCCTTTGTCTTCCAGGGTCACACAACTAGTAAGCATCTGGGGCAGGATTTGAACTTGGGTCTTCTTAACTCCAGGATAGCATTTTATCTAGTTAGTGTACCACCTAGCTGCTCCAGTCTGTACATTATCCTAATACACAAGTCCTCTGAAACTAAGATGTGATAATCTCTTATCTGCTTACTCATATTTGACTTAAAAAATTTATTTGCCATTTTGATTTTCTCCTCATCCAAAGATGAGAAGGAATTTTTGAAGGAATTGGGGATGTTTAACCTGGAGAAGACAAGGCTTAGAGGAAGTGTAGGATAATAGATATAAAGCTACAAGTCATCTCAGAGGTCATCTATTCAAATTCCTCATTTAACAGATTAGAAAATTGAGATCCCAAGAGTTTAAGTGACTTTCCCTAGATCACACAGACTAATCAGCACCAGCAACATTTGAACACAAGATCTCTGACCTCAGGGTCAATGTTCTTTATTTAAATTTTAATTATTAAATGAGATAATAATTGTTAACAGTAAGCATTGTGGGCACTATATAAATGCTATCATCATCATCATCAGTTCTGAGTTTTTAAAATTTCTTTTGTACTTAATCAACAAAGAGTTTATAAGAAATAGGCTAATATAATCAAATATCCCTCTACTGGATCATTACCTTGTAAGAAGCTTTTTGGTGAAGGTGAAAAAGAAGAATGTAAAAGTTGGCTTGAAGCTTAACATTAAAAAAAAAAAAAATCTTGGCAATTAGTCTATTTCTTGGCAAGTAGAGAGAGAAGAAATGGAAGCAATGTCAGATTTTATATTCTTGGGTTCAAAGATCACTGCAGATGGCAACCACAGCCATGAAATTATAAGATGCTTGCTCCTGGGAAGGAAATCTATGGCAAATTAGGATAGCATGCTAAAAAGCAGAGATATTATCTTGCCAATGAGGTAATATAGTATAGTATAGACAAAGCTCTGGGTTTTTTTTCAGTAATAACTTATGGCTGTTAGACAATAAGGAAATCTGAGCACTGCAGAAATCATGGTCTTTAAATTGTGCTGCTGGAGAAGACTTTTAAGAGACCTTTGGACAGCAAAGAGATCAAATAAGTCAATACTTAAAGAAATTAATTCAGAGTATTCTTTGGAAGGACAAATACTGGAAGGTGAAGCTTAAATATTTTGGCCACATAATGAAGATAAGACTAATGGGAAAAAAAAAACCCTAATGCAGGGAAAGATTAAAGACAAATGGAGAAGGGGACAACAGAGAAGGAGAAAGTGTCATGGAAACAATGAACATGAACTTGGACAGACTTTGGACAGCACTGAATGACCAAACAATAACAAAAATAAGCAAATAAGAGGTCTCATACAGTTCAAATTTAAAGAGCAACATCTATGTTAAATTTGACAAAGGTGTTTTAAAAAATTCTTTTTCTCCTTTATCTACATAATAGCTGTATTAAAATAGTTGAAGGGCTATCTCTTGGGAGAGGGTGTAGATTTGTAAATGTATGTAGTAAAATATTCATATTCATAGCAGCACTTTTGGTGTTTACAAAAGAACTGGAAACAAAGTGCATGTCCATCAGGTGAGGAATGATTTAAATAACTATTGCATGCTAACCTAATGCTATATGATTGCAAATTCAAGTATGAGGAATTTTGAAAAAGATGGAAAACATGTATGAACTGAAATAGAATGAGATCATCAGAACCAGGAGAATAATATACACAATTGCTACCATAACGTTAATAAAAAACAATACAAAAAAGCATCTAAATTCAGAATAAATGCAATGACTAATGCTGAACCCCTAGGTCAGTCAACTGTGGATGCTGAATGTGGCAGACATGCCTAGCTGGTCCATTTTCCAGTACTGTTTGACTATTTTTCTTTATTACAAGTTTGGTAGATGGAAGCATTTCATGGCGGTGGAGGAAAGTGTATAGAGAAATAATTGTGGTATTAAAAAAAAAAACCCACAATCTTTTTTTAAAGAGAAATTTGACCCCTTTTACTTGGTCCCAGGATGCAGGAATTCGGAGCAATGGGTAAAAAGTAGAGAAGCAAATTTGGACTTGACATAACTTAAAATTTCTTGACCAGATTTATCCCAAAGCATAATCTCCTACTTTTCTCTCTCACTAAAGGTCTTCAAGCCAAGGCAAGACAACCATTTTTATAATTAAGCTACCAAGAGAAGGAGTCTTATTCTGGAATTACTTGGAATAAAGAGTCTTTGAGGTGCCTTTCAACTTTTGAGGTTCTGTTATTTTTATCTCTAGCAAAAAAAAAAAACCAACATATAGATACAAATTGAGTAATTCTGTTTTCTTTTCTGTTACTAGTCTGAGCTAGGTTCAGCCTAGGCTAAACCAGTAATTCAGGCTAGGGATTAGAATTCCATTATTAGACACTTTTGGACTATCAAATGCAATCAAACATCCTACTAATAACAAAATGTAAAAAAGAATAAAATTCCTAAGGTTAAAAAAAGATAGTAATTCAAATAAAGCATTTCTGAGGCTTCATTTCTGAATGCATCATCCCCTCACCACAGCAATTATCCATGCTCTTGTAGGTCAGAAGAATCTTGACAGATAATGAGAATCCTGATAATGCCTTGACCTGATAACACCAATTCCTTATAGGCTGGGTCTTTTATACTGCAGGCAGTAGGGAAACCAAATGACCTCCCTGTTACCTTGAAAGAACAGCACAGGACTGTATAAAAGAGGTGCTACTCCTCTATTTCTTATTATAGTTGTTTTTGACTTAAAAAGTAATTCTGTCGGGGCAGCTAGGTGGCACAGTGGATAGAGCACCAGCCCTGAAGTCAGGAAGACCTGAGTTCAAATCTGATCTCAGACACTTAACATTCCCTAGCTGTGTGACCCTGGGCAAGTCACTTAACCCCAATTGCCTCAGCAAAAAGCAAAAAAAAAAAAAAAGTAATTCTGTCACCTTTTAATGTCCTTTTTTGTCTAATATATTTTTTAAAAATGTTGTGCATAGTAGAATTGCAGTTTCATATACAATTGTCTTTTTATTGTTACGTTATAGAAATGCTTGTTTTATTACATAAATTAAATATAAATTTAAAAAAAACTAGTCCTTAAAATGAGTAAACCTAGAATTTGTTGAGAAGTAATCTCAGACATCTTCCCTTGCTTCTTAGGTAATATTTATTAGTTGATTCTGAAATTTTTATTTTCTCATTTTTTATTCCTTCATATTGAATTTCCAGCTTTAGCACCATTTTGCTAAGTAAAATTTCTAACAATCAGTTAAAATAAGTCAAAAATCTTGCTTTTTATACCATTAGATAAGAACTACTCTGATTTCTGGGTTTACCAAATATTTTGAGCCTTAAGTCATTTACAAATCTAGTCCCAGACCAAAATCAAGTTTAGTTGCTTTTGTTCTCCTTTCTGAAATGAATAACTTCCTTCTTTCTGTAACTTCTTTTCCATTGTTTCTATTAAGGCTCATCAGAAGCACCACTTGATTCATGAGACTTTTCATGTTCCTCCATGCTCTCCACACTTTAGATTACCTTGAATTTGTTTGAATATATTTTCACATTCTGCCCAACATAATGTACCTTTCTTGAAGAATTCCTTACATCTAGCACAATGATTGGCACACAGCAAACATTTAACAAAGGACTATTAAACAAATGAGTGATGGAATGAATGGATAGATGGACAGTATCAATCCAAATAGTCCTAAATCAGATTTTACTCTGAGGGGACAGGAAATGCTATCTTTCCCTCTTAAAAATTGGTATTTTACTTATTTTAAGGCCAAATAATGGGAATCTATCCTGCTAGTCCATGTTAATGTAAAAGTCAGTTCTTGATTAACTAATTGACTTTGGTCCATGAGTAATTGAAGGAGCCATTTAATTTTAGCATAAACTGAAACACCAGAAATCACTTTTTTGAGAAATCAAAAAATCCTAAATGTTTTCTTCTGTATTTCAGTTAGCTCTGATCATTCATAGGTAGAGTTTTACTGTTTTTTGGTACATGTTGAAAAAAAGAGTTAATTTTAATTTTAACTCATTGGTGTCCATCAATCACAACATGTACATTGTCTGTCTTGATGTCTTCTAGCTATTCCAAAAAAAAAAAATACCCCAAAAAAGTTTAAAACGTGTGCTTCGGTCTTGATTGAGACTCTACCAATTCTTTCTCTAAAGATAGATAGCATTTTTCATCATGAGTCTGTTGGAATTGTCTTGGGTCATTGCACTGCAAAAACAGCTAAGTCATTCATGGTTGATCATTATAAAGTATTTATCCTGTGTATAATGTTCTCCTCATTTTGATCACTTCACATCACATGATTATGACTTTAAAAAAAACAGTAGTTGTTTCTTTTCCAGACCTGGTTTCGGTCCCTCCACCCCAATTGAATACATTTCACATTTTTGATAAACTAATATCTTTCTCTCTCTCATTTCCTCTGCTATATATTGTTTCCAATAGTCTAGAATTATAGTGCCATTGAGGAATCTCTGAGGCTATCTAGTCCCATTTCCCCATTGTTAGGGGGGGAGACTGCAAAGGTCACAAGGCAATGTTAGACAGAAGCTGGATTTGAAACCAGGTCCAGTGACCCTAGAGCCAGTGTTCTTTCCATTAAGCCACACTCTTAATAACCTTCTGTCAAGTGAACTCAGGTTATTTATATCCACTGAGGACATTTGCTTTATCAGCAATTTTGGTGCATCTGCTACTGCAGTAGTGATGGTGGCGTTGGTTGCTAATATTATGGAATTGGCAGAGTAACAGTGCAGTGTTGACTCATTTCTTCCAGAAAGGGCAGGAAGGATTATGGTAGGCAGCCTCTGTGACACATCACATGTGGGAGTCCTGCTGAGCTTTACTTTGTGTATATGTCCTTGAGAAAAGGAGATTCAGGACCCTGGAATATATTAGAATCCTATAGTGTTTTTGGATGGCACAGTTGTAAGCATTTGAACTTTCAGCATCTTGTCACTTTTTCCCCCAGATTAAAGCTGGTGGACTGGATCTTAACTCTTGCAAAATGAATGACGGTCTTTTATTTGGGAAACTAATTTTGAGGCTGAAGAAGAAACAATAATTGCTTTAAGCTGAGCATTTATTATTTATATTTATATAACCTTTTCCATCAATTTCTTTTGTTAGATTTGTACAAATTGTAGATGTGTTAAGTTCCTTTGACATGTTTACATAATTTGATTTCATGAGTTTTTTGGCATGATTTGGACCTTAGTCTTTAAACATCATTTAAGAAAAAAAGTATAAGAAAAGGATTACATTGGCTATAGAAGTAATGACAAGAATCAGCTTTTTAAGAATAAGGAAAGGAAAGTTTTAGATGTTTCTGACATTTAAAAAAAAAGGCTTGTGATTTTTTTTTTTTATTTCCTCCCCTCTTGCAATTTGTACTCTGCAAATATAGCTTGTGGAGGGTGAAAAAAACAAACTACTAGCAGAAAAAAAAATTAATCTTTGACCTTATTCTCGAAGGTATACAATCATCTTACTAATTATAATATCTGCTATTTTATTTTTTTAAAAAGAGTTTCCCCTGAATTCATTATGTATCAGGCACATAAGAAAATATTCCCAAAAGCCCCTTTCTAGTCTTCAAAATGAAGTGCAAATTAGTAAATAAATGATGGATGGGGTTGCCAGACTAAGAAAACCTGTTTAACATATTTATTTCCTCTTGGACTTTCATCCTTCCTACCCAGAAACCCTCTCTTTAAGAATCATGTTCTTAGTTACATTAAGCAATTTTATTCTTAAGTTTCTCATTGTCTGCCTGTTTACCCCACACTTTACTATGAAGCAAAGGTGTTGGCAAATTTCCATTTGCTGATGACAAGGCATTGAGATCACTGTACAACAACCTGGTAAGAGCAAGATCCATAAGATTAAAAGGATCCTGTAAAATGATTTCTAGAACTTTGGTCTTCAGAATGAACATGCTGCTCTTCCCTCTCCATGGGGGAAGGAAAAGGCATGTGAGTACTCTTTAATTTCAGTCAGGGTCGTGCAGGTGGTCTTGAAGTCAGATAGTTCTCATCAGCTTGAGGAGACTAGATTTCAAAGGAGAGATCTTAGTTAATGACATTTTTTTTGTTTTTTTTTAAGGGAGTATTATGTTTTCTAATTTTCACTATATTGAGTAGAATTAATGAGGGAAAACCAGTATAAAATAGGGATTCATAACCTAGGATCTGAGATGAACTTGGTTTTGTAAACATTTTTGTTGACATCTATATTTCAGTATGATCGATTTCTTTTGTAATCCCATGTGTTTTATATTAAGCATTTTAAAACATTCTCAGAAGAGATTCAAAGATTTCTATAGAAGTCCATAGCACAAAAAGGTTAAAAATCCCTGATAAAAATATTAAAGAATTTTTCTTTGTTGTTTAGTATTACATCTTCATGTTTCTAAGGCTGAAAACAAAGATGATACTTGTAAAATATTTACTAAAATGCTGAAATAATAAGTCAGTGAAGTGGAATCAAATAACCAGTTTTACTCTGTATATATAATTACAGATGAAAACTTACTAATTGTATTGGGTGGCATCAAAAGAAAATATATCAGTTATTTAAAAAAAAAAAAAGTTGGCCATGATTTGGAACTGTTATACTAATTCAGAGGCAAGCCATTGTAAAATGAAAAATAACTCAAAAAAGGGAGGTGGAGAGCAGAAGGGGGGATTTGAGCCTGGAGAAGAAGATGTGAAAGGATAAAATAATATAAAGAATTTTAACAATAGGAGACACAACAACAGAGAATGGGGTGAACCCACAGTATGAAGCACTTAAATTCAATATAAGGGAAACTTTCTCCAAGGGTGCTATTTGTATACAGACAGAGATATTTAGATTTTGGTCTGTATGGACCCAAGTGTGTTCCTATGGATTGCAGTTTAGTTTGATAGCCCCCTACCTTGTATTATGGGCAGCTAAGTGGATCAGTGACTAGAGTGTCTAACCTAAAGTCAGGAAGACCTGAATTCAAATCTGGCCTCAGATACTAGCTATGTGACCATGAGCAAGTTACTTACCCTGTTTGCCTTAGTTTTCTCATGTGTAAAATGAACTGGAGAAGAAAATGGCAAACCACTCCAGTATCTTCGCAAAGAAAATCACAAATGGGGTCATGAAGAGTCAGACTTGACTGAACAACTTGGATTATGACTTTAAGCTAGTTCTCTAGAGGAAGATATGCAAAAGGATTTTATACAAAATGATCTTAAGCATTCCATAAAAATGTCTAAAATTAAGACAGCATAATGGAAAATGTTTTCTATTTCTTGGCTAAATACTCTTATGGTTGTATCTGAATTGTCTTTCTCTTCACTTCCCTTATTAAAAAATTGGGACAGGAGTCCATCATCAAAATTTTTTTCAATGTCTATTATATTAAGATACCATACTAGGTATGGCTATAAGAATCTCAACAAAAGGAAAACAAGTTCCCAGCCTATGCCCTTTAGGAGTTCATGATCTAGTAGGGAGATGAGATAAATATATGGAAAAGCTTAGATAACAATTTAGGAATGATTAACATTCAATGGTACTAAAATACTGAAGTCATAGCATAGAGAAGTCAGTTTTCAGCAACACATAGTCTAGGATTGTCTAGAGTACTAAGAATTTAAATGATTTGTCCATAGTCTTATAATCAGTATGTCTGAGTTAGGACTTGAATACACATCATTCTGGTCCTGAGGCTAGCTCTTTATCCACTCACTCCCAATAGTTTATGAATTCTTTAAAAATAAGTCATATTTTATCCATTTTTAAATCTTCCATTCTTCTACACAATGTTAATACACATAGGGTTAAGTGACTTGGTCAGGGTAAGTAGTTGATGCCAGATTTTGAACTCAGGAAAGTGAATCTTCCTGAGTCCAAGCCTGGTTCTCTATCCACTATGTTACCTATTTGTACACAGATGCCACCCAATATAATTAGTAAGCTGTATCTACATATAATAGGATTAAAATAAATATTTGAATGAATAAATGAATAAACAAATGAATGAAAGCAGTTACTGGGGGAATAAAGTTTTTAAACATTAATTTTTAATTTATATGGTTTGATATTAAATATGAGCAGAATTAAATGATGTTTTAGAATTATTTGCTTGGAGTATTATTCATATTTAGAATTATTTTATGAAATATTAACATAAATCCTGCATTAACTCCCCCTTTGGCTTCATGTAAATTAAAACCATTTTTATTTCTTTTTTAATGTTTTTGAATAAATATCTGTCAGCTTTTTTAAAATTAAGAATAGACACCATAAGACATGTTAGAACAAATATATCAAATAACTAAAAGAAATCCTTTAAGTTTATATTGTCATTAAAGTGAAAAGAAGCATATCAAAGGAAAAATGAAATTATTTCATGTTGGGAAATATTTTTTAAAACAGTATATAAGTCACTGTGGAATGTGTTGGGAATAGAAACAATTTCTGCTCTCAAATAGCTTATAATCTACTGTGAGAATACCACATGAACACCAAAATTTATAATCCAGGGCATGTAATTGGGAGAAACTCCCAGAGGAGATGGAGAAAGTATAAAAAGTCATTCAAGGAGCACCTTAGAAGGAGGGTGGCAGCTGAGTTGAGTCTTAAAGAGAAATATGACTTCTGAAAGGTGAAATTAAGGAGTATATGCATTCCAGGATTAGAGTAAATGCATGTAGGTAGAAAACTAAAAGTTCAGTTTAAGGGAAAATTAAGTAGTTGGGTTTGTTGTTGTTGTTTGTTGTTTTCATCATCTAAAATATGCAATGTGTGAAATGCAAAACAGAAGGTTAGAACTATATTAGAGTTACATTTACATTCCAGATAAAGGGATTTTTTATTTTTTATTTAATTTTTTTTATTTACTAGAGTTGATAGAAAACTATCAGAAGTTGGATTTTTGTGTATTGTCTGTTTGGTTGGTTGGTTAGCTGTTCATTTTTTGGTTGGTTGGTTAGTTTCTGTTTGGTTTTGTTGCTGTTGCTGCTGTACTTTTTAAGCAAGAGTATAACTTGTTTTAGGAAGATTATTTTGGCAGTTGAGTGGCTAATGGGTTGAAGAGGGTAGAAACTTAAAGCAGAGAGATCAATTAGAAAATCCGATGGTGTCCATGTGAGTAGACAGAAGGGAAAGAAGCAAAAGATGTTATCAGATTTGGTAACTGATTGGATCTTTGGAGAGTGAGAAAGAGGTATGAGTTTAAGAAGGACTGTACTGTTATGAACTTGCATAACTGGGTTATACTTTCCCCAGAGGGAAGAATGTTTGGAGGAAGAGTAAATTTGGATATGTGTGTATGATGGTGGTAGTGGTGGTGAGGGATAAATTATGTTTTTTAATAGTTTTATTCTAATTACATGCAAAAACAATTTTTAACATTCATTTTTATGTGATTTTAAGCTCCAAACTTATTCCTTCTTCCCATTAAGTATAAGCAATTTGATGTAGGTTATATTTGTAGTATCATGTAAAATATATTTTCATATTAGTCATGTTGTGAAATAAGAAACAGAACAAAAGGAAAAAAAACTACAAAAAAAAACAACAAAGAAAGTAAAAACAGTATGCTTGGATCTTCATTTAGACTCTATCAGGTCTTTCTCTAGACATAGATAGGATTTTCCATCAGGAGTCTTTTAGAATTGTTTTGGATCATTGTATTCTTGAGAAGAGTTAAGTCTACTGTAGGTGATCATTTCACAATGTTACTGTTTCTATGTACAATGTTCTCCTGGTTCTGCCCACTTCACTCAGCATCAATTCATATAAATATTTACAGGTTTTTCTGAAATCTGCCTGCTCATCATTTCTTATTGCGCGATAATGGTCCATCACAATCATATACCACAACTTGTTCATCCATTCCCCAGTTGATGGGCATCCTGCAATTTTTAATTCTTTGACACCAGAAAAAGAGCTACTGTCAATATTTTTGTACATGTAGGTCCTTTTGTCTTTTTAACTTCTATTTTTGAAGAGAAAAAAATATTTCAAACTAAGGAAGGGTTACACAAAAATGGAAAGAAATGTTTACTGAAATAATATCACATAAAAAGATATTCAAAATATTAGACTATTCTCTAAGATAAAATTGGACCAAATGATTTTCTAAGCTCTCTGCCACTTCTAACAGTTTTAGTCTACGAGAGATGTATAAAGAGATACATAGACTTTTGCAGATGATCATCCTCATCTTATCATTTTTATTAGGATATCACTGCTAAAAATTTATATAGCCATGCTTACAAAAATTGGAATAGTAACTCAGCCTGGGTTGCATGAAATTCAGACAAAAGAGGAAATATCTGAATTGTTTTATTATGTCCAAACTGTTTTTGTTTATATTTGCCATTTAATATTTTTAAATATTTTGTTGTTAACATCACCTTTTTTTCCCCCGAGGCAATTGGGATTAAGTAAAGTCACACAGGGTCACACAGCTAGGAAGTGTTAAATGTCTGAGGCCAGATTTGAACTCAGGTCCTCCTGACTTCAGGGCTGGTGCTCTATGCACTGTCATTTAGCTACCCCGCATCACCTTCATTTCTAAATATAGCCCCTTTCCCTTCTACACTCTTAGGAAACCATCCCTTAGGACAAGTTTAAAAAAGAAGAAAGTTGGCTTTTTTTTTGTTTGTTTGTTTTCTTAAGCAGTTTAATGTATAACCTTTATCAGATTCTTAGAGGGAGAGAGATGAATTTGGAACTAAAAATCTTTTTAAAAAATGAATGTTAAAAATTTTCTTTACATGCAATGAGAAAAATAATTTTTAAAGCAGTTAAGCAAAACTAATTCAATGTATCAACAGAATAAGACTCAAATTCAGTATTATTTATAGAAGACCCCAAACTTCACAAAATACCAGACTTGGCACTCTTAAAGAGAATACAAAGGAACTTTTATTTGAAAAAGCTTATGGTCTTCTTGGGGAGAGTGAACGCATATATATGATGAACTGAAGAACTAATTTATAAAGGAATAAAACAGTGACTATAATACAAAGTACAGTAACATACTATAATACAAATATACAATATAATATAAAATTTTAGTATATTCTATCAGAAAGCATAAAACAGACATATAGAAACAATTTACTTGGATCACTGAAATTTTCTGAGAGCAGGAGACATTTGAGTTGGTTTTGAAGTAAATGAATTTTATAGATTAGTGGAGAGGAAGAGGAATATTCTAGGAGGATGAAATGGTATGAAATTGATTTAAGTGAATGACATGGAGGAAGTAACAAGGTCACTGAAAATAGGATGCTTAAGGGGAAAAATGAAGTTGTTGATCAGAAACAAAGCAGTAGAAGACTTTGAGGCACTGAAATTTGATACATTTGGTGGTAATGAACAACATATTACAAACAATTAGCATATCAGAGAAACCAATAGAAGTACTAAAAGATATTTCATAGTCATTGGGCCTCCCCATTCACTGTTTGGACTCTGGTTTTTGGCAGTCACCTTTCAGCTGAACTCTCATGTATAGTAGGTTATTTCTTTTATTAGAAAGAGAGATTTTTGAAATCAGGAACTGCCTTGATTTTCTGTTTGCATCCCCATTATTTAGTTTATAGCAAGTGCTTAATAAATTTTTTTAATTCATTTATAGGAATATGTGGTTTATGTGCCTTGGATATCACAATGGTTTATATTTTCTGTTTTATTACAATGTATTGTATGTGTATTTTTAGTTGATTCAGGTATGCCAATTTACTCTCCTCAAATACACTCTAAGATACTTCAAAAATAGGAACACTGTCTTTTAGTTTGTTGCCACACTCTCATAATGAATTCTGCATTGTGAGGAACCTCAATAAATATTATTGAATTTGAGTTCTTACTCTGGCGATATGTTAGTATTGCTGAATTGGTTTTCTTTGTTACAGAAAATATCTTTCTGAGGAGGGGAAGGAAAGACATATTTGGAAGTGAAAGTGATATAAAAACCAAACACAAGTAAAAATTAAACAGCAAGCCAAATTTGGAAGAGGGGAAGGGAGAGAAGGAGGGAGAAAAGTTTGGGTCTCAAAATCTTGTAAAAATGAATGCTAGGAATTATCTTGACATGTAATTGGGGGAAAGTACTATTAAAAAAGCAAACAAAACTTAAAATAACATTAACAGCTACATTGCAATTGAAGAATAATGAAAAAAAAGGTCAAAAGTATATCACATAAAGAGTGTTTGTTCTTTATGAGAAGAGGCCATTTCTTTGTTAAAGAATTGATGCTTTAAAATATTTTTTATGACTTCATCAAACATTTATTACTCACATAATTTATTCATGCACTCTCCTAGGTACTGGGGGAGATAAACTAAAAGAATTAACACTGATCCTTTTCAAGGGTTTTACAATGTAGTGGGGGAAATAATACTGCTACAAAGATAGGTGTAATTAAAGTTAGAATATAAGTACAACAGCAGCATAATTTCTCTAAGTCTAAATCTGATATGAACCTCACTTCACCAAAAAGCGCTGGTGAAGCCATTTTACTATTTTTTTAGATATTAAAATCTGTTTAAATATGCTTTTAAAATTATTTGGTATATGTGAGATTTTTGCTACTTAAAGATATATCAAGCAAGCAATCAGATATTCCACAGAAGTTAATCAATAAGCACTTAACAGTTAGACAGATAGCTGCTGAAAGAAGTTTGAAGCAAGTCAGTCAGGTGTAGAGAAATTTTATTCAGTGAAAAAGAATCAAGGAGTTGACACAAAAACTGGGAACCAGACTACTTTATAAATTTTTCTTCCCCCACACCTTTCTGCTTGTGCCTCTCTGTCTTTGTTTTTCTTGTGACAGTCTCCTTTTTTTGTCATGTCTCTCTTTTTTTTGGATATCTTGTTTCTATATCTTGTGACTCTCCCTTGTGTATCCATCTCTGACTATCTCTAATTGTCTGCTTAGTGGACATAAGGAAATTATAAGGATGTTTTAGGGCCTTTCTTCTCAAAAGTTTTAAGCTGGAAAATAAAGTTAATACCATAAAAATTGAAGGGAAATCTACGTTAAATTTCCTTAGCTAACCAAATCTACAGGGAACCTAGTTATTTGGGCCATGGAGCCATAATTAAACTAACACCATCTGCCTGTCAATAAAAAGAGTATGTCTTTCTTGTAGGAATAGTAACTTGAAAGAAAGAACAAGCTTTGCAGGACTGGCTTTACTAGTCCAAAGTTAAGATCATCTCTTCTAACCCCCTCATACTGAGATTCCAGAAGGCTTTAAAAAAACTTGTCCACAACAGGGGTGATAGGAAGTAACAACAAATTTTTGAACCCAAGTCCACTAACACCAATCCGGCAGACGTCCAGCGTTAATAGACTGCAAGATTATTTTCACTGCATTTATCAGAGAAAAAAAATCACTAGCAGATGGGGAAGGGCAGTATCTATGAGAATGTTGTTTGAAATTTTTGTCCTGTAGCTTTGTACTACATTAATACTGATTAATGAGTTTTCCTAAATGTCTATGATGAATAGACTTATATGGCCAAATAAAATTTTTTTGTTTTTATCAATAATAGCTTACCTTCCTGTGGTGTTTTGATGTTAACCCAGTAGATGGATATTAGGGTCATTAATATACCCATTTATAGTTAGCCTAGGAATAAAGAAAAGGTCAGTCATATGCTGCTCATCCTGGTGAAGCCAGGACTTAAATTCAGATATCTCCTGACCAGGCCTAGTGTTTTATCTACTGTAGTCATTGTTACCTATCTTAAATGATCAAGCAAGATATAACTTTATTCTTACTTTTTAAAAAATGGTCAAGTATATTGGTTTTAGATATGCCTATTATGATTGGCTAATTTTCTACTAGTTTTAATTTCAGTATAAAATCCAAGTGATTAAACTGAATTTAATAACTGAAGATTAAACAGATCATGAATCAGAGAATCATTGATCTAGAATTTTAAGAGACTTTAAAGGCTATTTATTCCAACCTCTTCATTTTATAAATGAGGCATTTGAAACTCAGAGCCATTAAAATAACTTGCCCAGGAAGTGTCCATTATTATCTAGGAAGAAACAAGAAAAGTTATATTGCAATATTTCAAGGAATGTTATTTCTTCAATGCCCAATACGGTATGAGAGTGGTTTTTAAATTTTCCTCTTATTATTCAAATATGTGATGGATGTTATAAGATGTAACCATTATTTAGATCCACCATCAATGTCACTTTGCCATGCAAAGTAAATTTCTCCAATTATTTCCAATTCTAGTTATTCATCCTCAGGTGTATGTTTTTGGACCATCAAATAGTTTTTATGCTTATTTCATGCTTGGTTGACTGAAATACCTCATCTAATGCTGCATTTCTGCTTCCTAGTCATGGTTTCATTCTTTCCTTAGAAAAGTATTGCTATAACTTTTTGAATCATAGAATTTTAGAGCTTAAAGGAAGTCATCTAGTTCAACACATCATTTAACAGAGGAGAAAAGAGAATCCTACAGGGACTAAAAAAACCTCACTGTCCCATAAAATTACCTGAGACTTGAGCCCAGATACATAAATATTTTTATTACTCTTATTACTCCCATTCCAGTGAACTCTCTCACACAGCTATCTCTTGTTGAGGTGTAATTTATTCATGTTGTAATTTCATTATCTTTTAATTGTACCTTCTATTTTTGTAGCCTCTTCATTTCATAACATTTTTTCCCTCTTACTCCTCAACCTCCCACTCCTAGTCATCCCTTATAGCAAAGACTTAAAACCCATCAGAAGTGAATGGGTAGGCATTGTTGTTAAAGCCCTATTGAAGGCCTGGGACTAAGATTGAAACAGATTTTCCAGAACTTTACTAAAAACTGGGAAGACATGGGATGGTGAACATGATACCATTAGATTTTCTGTTACTACATATACCTTTTAGGATTCTAAAAATGTTATCTAGCTAGCTGAAAGCAGCTTATATGAAAAAATATTTAAGTAGAGGTTGGTTCATTTGAAAAATAGAATGAATGGCAATGTATCTATAGCTATTAACTAGCCATCTGATTATGTCATTTTTGAAAACTTCCTTTTGTAATAATTGATGTCACAATTTTGCTCTAAATATTTGTTCCTACTGACTGGAATCTTAACAATTCACAGAACAAAAATCTAAAACTTTCTAAGGCTCTTAATTTCATGTAAGAACTCCTGATTTATATTATGAGTCTAAGAATAATTTAAGCAATTGGTTTTGAAATGTTCTGCTTACCTTGTTGGATTTAATTTAAGTGTTTTAAAATATATTGTCATGTTTAAGTTGAAATACATGTATCATTAATTGTGAATGTTTATCATAAATGATCATTTCTCATACAAAGAATTCAAATTTTTTTGCTTTTCTATTCTTGTAAATCAACCACATTCTAGGGCTAGGTTTTTGGCCATATTGGGATGTATATTATACTGCATCTTGGGAAAAATAGAATGAGAAATTGCTTTTCTTTTATGTAGACCAGTTGATATTAGTCTGTGAGCTATGAGTGAAAAAAAGTTTGTTAATTTGACCAGTTCCATTCCAGCAACTCTTAAGCATATTGATTTGTCACTCCAAAGGTCAAATTCATTTATCCCATTTGATATGCATAAATTCATTTTATTGCAGCAAATTATTTCTGTGATTTGACTTGCACATTAAGTGATTCCTTTTCCTAAGCCAGTGTCCTAGTTTCTTGAGTAATAATCCTCTCTTTCTGCTGTTTTGCTAATGTGAAATTTCTTCTCAGATTTTAATTTTCTAACTGTACCTTTTTTCTTGAGGGATTTGGGAAGTAGATGAGGGTCTGTTTTTAGGGAAAACAAAGTCCAAACACTCAAACTACATTTTTCCTTTAAAAGAAATTTCCCAAAATTCACATCTACAAAACTTTACTTCTTGATGAATAGACTACTTGACCTGAGGACCATAAGTGAAAGATGTATCCACAAGAAATTCAGCAAGGAGAAAAGTTGTTCAAAGAAAGTTTACTTTGAAATGTTTGTTTTTGTTTTTGTTTTTGTTTTAAAGGAGAGCGTACCGAGTATTGCTTAAACTAGATAAGGTTTATTCTCTCCTTCTATTCACAATAGTCATTTTCTGGTTTTCTATAATGCTGCCTATAATTAGCTTATTGTTAATAAGAGGAAAAAAAGTTGATTTATTTTTGTGAACTGAGTGATTTAAAAAAATACATCCATGTTTAAATGGCCTATGTGTTTCTTTGTACTTTTGACAATTTTATTCAAATATTAAAAGTAACATTTTTAAGACCCCTAAACATTTTCCTAGAACTTTTTCTCATTGTAGTTTTGATAATAATTGAAAAATAGGTTCAGTTTTCTCTGTACCAAAATTTACCATTTCATTGTTTTATGGATAAGTTTGGTGATGCAGACGGATTGAAAGGGTTTAGAAACACTGCAGATCAAATTAAAATTCTGTTCAATAAATATAATTAAATATGTCAGGTATGTTTTTCTTCTCTCCATGGTTTCTTTGGGATAGATACCATGCTAACATTCTGCATGTTCAAGGAGAGGAAATCAATATCTACTTTTAAGCTCCATGTTTCAATTTCTGAGAATATAGTTTCAATAGAGAAGTTTGAGTTTTATGTTCAGCTGACTTTCTTTGGTTATGGGATGTCATTCAAATTGAAGGTTCAACTGACAAATGAATAATGCTAAAATCTTAATATTAATTTAGCTTTTAAGAGTAGTTTTCTCTTTTGGAACCACATAAAGTTTCAAAAGGGCATGTCTAATGCATCACTCCATGGTGCCCATTTGGCTTTAGGCTTACTTAAGTAATATTTGTTGGTTTTAACACTGTCATTCTAAGTGAGGCTAGCCACCTGGAAGTGAATATCTTTTCTAAGAAGAAAAAGGAGCCCCAGATGATGAGAAATTTTTATTACCATTAGAGTCATACTAGCATCTCCTAATATCTCTACTCTCAAGGATATAACTTCAACTAATTCTTATTTCATTTGTATCCTTGGCAATTTAGAGAATGAAAATCAGCTGCAATTTGTAAAACTTCTATTTAATATTTTGACCTTATTATTAAACTATATCTATGGAAAACATCATCCATTTAGAAGTAACTGATATTTTTGTGGACTTCCAGAGTAACTGTGTATTATCCCTTATGTTTTGTGACTTTAATTTTCTTTGTGATCTAGAGCCTACATGTAATTTTTGCTGCATAGCAACACAATGATATATAATATTTTTTTAAAATAGGAAACTATATCTTTAATGCTCACCACTAATAATGATTCCTCAGGAAAGGAAGTGCCAAACTGCTGTGGTACACAATGTAACACTGTTTTTATTATTATTGTAATGTTACTGTTACTGCATTAATGACAGTGGTGCCTTCTGGTTTTTTGGATGATTTAGAATGATTTATTAAAACATTTCTTCCTCTTGACTTTTCCTTTGATTGTGATAAATTTATATCTTCTTATCCAGGCAGCATAAGTATATAAATTTATCTTCTTATCCATGCATGGATAAGCGTGTTGGAATTGGAATTAATTGATCTAAAAGTCCTGGCTCAGATATTGGTAACTGTGTGAACCTGGCCAAGTCACTAATTCTTTCTTTCTCAGTTTTTTCATCTTTAAAATGGGTATAATAATAGTACCTAACTCACAGAGCTATTGTGAAGATCAAATGAAATAATTTTATGGTATGTGTTTTTTAAACCTTAAAGCTCTATGTAAATGTTAGTCATCATGTTTTTCCTCAGGAAGTTGTATAGAGACTCATGTTTATTAAACTTCTAAAATATCCCATGGTAGTTATTTGTGGACTAGACTCAGGTGTGCTAGACAGACACCAACCAGCTCATGCTGGCTCAAGAGAGTGATGGTTCAATTTCCATTTTGAGCATTCTCACCTTAGAAATCCAAAAAGGCTACAAATTCTGTCTTGGTTTATTGTCTTATTGTTTGACAACTTAAGAAAGTGATGGAGAAAGTGTTAATTAGGCAAATTAAACAGAAATGTGAGTCATAGGCATATTTTTCCCCTCAGTGAGCCAGTTGTAAAACATTTTCCACTATACCCCTGTGATTGACTGAAACAAATCCACACATTTCTGGGCCAAATTACTTACAGGCATTATAACTTCATACTGATTGTTATTTGTGTCCTAGCAAATCTGAAGTAAAGTCAGTGTGGCTATAACAATCATTGCTGCAGCATCACAGCAGAAATAAAGCCTTAAGTAATCAATGAAAAGGGAAATAATACTGTTTGGATACGTTGAATGGTTGATGCTGCCAACTGTTTGGGGAATTTATTACATTTTAAATTGTTCATTTTTTTTCTCTTCTGTCCCTTCATGCTTCACATATATTTCTATTATTTCTAATCTATAGAATGCACATTAGAGATTGTACCCTTAACTTTGGCTTTATTCTCGCTTTGTTTTTAGAGTGTCCACATTTTAGAGAGGAATGCTTCTACTGGTAATGAGCCATCTGCAAGCAGGCAGTTGCTAGAAACTGAACCTGTCTCACTATCTAAGGTCAGTGAGGGACTATGGTCATTTCTGTAGCATGCTTGTTTGAGAAGTGTTCAAAATGTGTGGAATTTTTATACTCATCACAACTAAGTAAGCTATGAAGCCCAAGACAAGAGCAACCTTCCACCTTCTCCTGTTCACAGTGTAGGAAGGTTATGATACCCTTATGACACCAAAAGGACATTGTTGAGTCCTTTTGGGGGCGGGAAGAATTTGCACAGTTATGATAAAAGCTCCAAATTTTGTTTTGTCAAAAGAAAAAAAAAATGGTGGTGGACACATGCCATTTGTCATTGCAGAAACTGGATGGGTAAATAACATGACCACTAAAATGAAAAGAATCATTTTTCCTTTCTGCACCTGCGCCTCAGTTTTCTCATCTGTAAAAATGAGGGAATTGGACTGGATAGCCTAATAAAAATCTCTTCCAATTCTGGATCTATAATTTGAATATATTATTTATAACTGGAAGGGTAAAATGGTGGATAGGTACTCTTACAGGCTGGTCTTGTAGCTTATTGGTAGCATAAGGATCTATAGAGAAGCACAAATTTTCATCTTTTCAATCACTTTCTTAACTCATGGGGAGTTGCCAAGAGAAATACTGTATATTAACTAATATACTTTTTGGGAGTTAGAATGTTGGTCACTGAATCTCTAAGCCAGTAATTCTCAAACTGATCTGAGAATCCCTAAGATATCCCTAAAATCAGAATCTGGATGATCAAAACTATTTTCATAATAATTGCCTTTTAAAATACTCCTCCCTTTTCCAAATAAACTTATGTATGAGTCTGGATTTTCTTCATATTCTTCAACTGAAGCAACATATTTCAATAGAGTGAAGGTAGAAACAGATGTGAGAATCCAGCTGTTTTCTCTTAAGGCATTAAAAAGATCTGCAAAAACATAAAATAATGCTATTCTTCTCACAGTTTTTATTTTTTGTTTGTTTTGGAAAATTTTTTTTCATTAAAAAGCTTATGTTAGCATAATGTTATCACTTTTAAATAAGTGAGTAAATATTCTAAAATAAACTAGTCATTCTCTTCTTCTTAATAATATGGTCTATAATTGCTTCTGGGTGAATTTTTATTTTTTTAAGATTCCTAGATAGCTCAGGGCAGGCTATAAAGAAAAAGATAATTATTATGACAAATAGAAAAAAAAATTCACTAAGATGGAAAGACAAACATAGAGAAATTATTTCTAAAATACTGCCCAAGTCTTTCCCTAATGCCAGTTTATTGATATATTAATTAAAATATTGTATAATTATAATGAATATAATATACATAATTAAAACAGTTCTTACTCTTTTCTTTTTCTAATTCCTTTTGGCTCTCATATCAAAATACTTTTTCTTTATCAACTAGATCATGCATGTGTGTACAGTTATCTCTTCCACATCATGGGAGTTTGCATACTACATCTTTGAGATTTGGAAAATCTGCACAATTTTTTTTTTGACTTTCCTTTCATATCAGAGAAGAAGTCTGAATTATTATGCTATTAAAATATAAAGTATGTTTATATTACATAATAATATCAATATATTTTGTGCATTTCTGAGTTTCTAAACTTTTCTGTGTCATCTGCTGACCTTCACATGTCACCTGTGGCTTCCACCAAACTTCCCATTTAATTTCTTATGCAAACCTGCAATATATTTAAACTATGATGGAGAAAGGCATCATTTAGAAGGGATAACTATATTGTGTGTGTGTGTGTGTGTGTGTGTGTGTGTGTGTGTGTGTGTGTGGGAAGGATTGTTAGTAATTTATATGAATTTCTTTCCCATGGGTATCATTTTAATAAATGCATATATAAATAATATCTATATATACAATATATATATTATTCTCATTTTTTATTGAGTATATTTTTACAGTATAAAACATGTCACATTTTTGCTCATGTATCTCAAATAAGATGTTGGAAGATATGGTTACATTCCTCTTAAATTTACTTTCTTGGACTCACGATGGCTTACTTTCACAACTTGAAACTACTGCAGTGTTTTGACACAAGGGCAGTTTTATTTTAAAGTTCTTATAAGTCCTAGACTTTGTTCCGTTTTTTACAGAACTTCTTTAAATTCTAGATTAGAGCTCTAAAGACCTTTTAAGTTTCATGTTGCCTTTTTTGCAACAAGTGGCCATTATCAAGTTAGACCTCTTGGATAATTTTTTTTTTTATTCAAGAAGCAAAATATAGGAAATTTCTGGATTATTCTGAAAATAATTGCAAACTAAAATGCCCCTTATCAGAAAGAGTTTCTAATGCAGAGTGCCAGCCTAAGCCAAATTTAGAGACCCAAATTTGAAATTAGAATGCTGTGGACTGATTGTTCTTCAATCTTGTGCTCTTACCATTCCAGTGTTAATGCCTTCTTCTGTTTTATTAAAAACTGTATTTGTGACAATATCAGCCATTTCAAATTAAGACCAAATTTTTCCTTTCTTATTCTTTGGCTCTGTCAGTTTGACAACTGGTTTAATTCTTAAGACTATACTTGAATTATTTGCTATTTCTCTTTCTGTTCTTCAGAAGTACTATATTCACTGTGAATAGTATTATGGCCCAAAACTACTTTAATAAAGCAGATTTAATCTTAAGAAAAATGTTATGGTGCTTCTACCTTTTTAGAAAAAAATTCTTCTTTTTCCCTGCAGCTAACCTTGTAAAGAAGAAACAAATGTAATATAGAAATCAGTAGCTATAACTCTATAGGGACATAGTGATATTATTCTCCAAGTTTAATTAGCTGAAACCTAAAAAGCATTTTTATTTATTATTCAGTATTTCCATTTTGCACAAGATATAAAAAGCATTCTTTTTCACACAAGAGGTAGTTGAGAGGTGACCCACCAGGCTTATAAAATGTTGCTTAAAAGAAAAGTGTTCTTTTCCCCCAAAGAGACATACTATACATATATCTTTGGAAGTAAAGAGCTCAGAAAATTCAGTTAATGTTCCTTGAGAATGAACTAGATTGTCTCTGAAGATGTATATGTGGAGACATAGTCCATAGAAATGGATTATGCCAGAGTTCAGAAAAAAACATCATGAGTAGCCTCAAAAAGATGTCCCAGAATAGGGAACAGGGAATGTTTTTAGCTAAATAGAAAATAAACCCCAGAACATAAATTTCCAGTCTTTATAAAAACCTATCTCTTTTTCTGCCAATTTTTTCTAATCTTGCTTGTGATCTGTGAGCATTTTAAATTCCATGTTTCCATTTCCCCCACCCCCCAGATTTTCTGCTTTCTTTCTCATCTTGCCTATATTTGTTTTATTTGTGTAAACCTTTTTCATTTAATGTAATCAAAATTATCTTCACACTGCTATCTCTTGTTTATTTATAAATTGTTCAATTATCCATAAGTCTGATAGATATGTTCCACGTTCTTCAGATTTTCTTATATCTCTCTTTATATCAAGGTCATGTATCCACTTTGAACTTATCTTACCCATACATATGTTTTGCAAATAAAAAGTTTTAATAAAAATTTTAAAAAAAGAAAATCATGAAACCATTCCAACTGTATCTACTACAAATTTATGTTATATTGTCTCAATGGGGCCTTTATGGAGCAAAGTAATTCTTTTATACTTTCTTAATTTATTATACTCATCACAGTAGCTTTTCCAAACCTTTTCATCCTTTTTCAAACCTTATAGTTTCCACTCCTCCACCTTCTTAGCTTAGAACCTTGCATCATATTTTGTTGGGGAAAAAAAAATGAGGTTCTCCTCTTGATTCTTGTACATCTCTTTTAATGGATCTTTATGTAGATCACTCCAGCTAACTTTTTCTTTTCTTTTCTTCTATTCTGTTTCACTTGGTGATCTCATCACCATCTCATCAATTATCATCATTTTGCTAATGATTCTCAGATTTATTTGTCCAGCCCTAAATTCTATCTTGACTCCAGTCTTTGCCTATTAGACATCCTGAACTAGATGTCCTTTAGACACCTGAAATGAAAAACTAAACTAAACTTTCCTTTCTTCCTAATGTCCTTATTACTGTTGAGGTTACCACCATGCTTCCAGTTACCCAGGACTGACACCAAGTTTCATTCATTACTTCTCTCTCTTTCCTACCCCACCCTTTTTCTATAACCAAGTCTTGTCACTTCTCCCACATGTTCCTTTCTATTCACACAACTCTATTCCCTCTGCAGGCCCTTTTCACCTCATATCTATATTATTACCTCAATTCTGTTTTCACTCCAGTCTGTCCTTCACCCAGCTGCCAAAATGATCATCCTACAGTGCAAGTCTAACCATGTCAACCACTCCCCTTATTTAATAAAGTCTACTGGCTTTCTATTACCTCCGGGATCAAATATAAAATCCTCTCTTTGATATTTAATTTATTTTTTGATATTTGATATTTAAAGCCCTTTACAACCCACCATCTTCTATTTTCTAATCTTTATATACCTTATACCACCTATACCCTCCCACACACACATCCCTAATATACTCTACAATCCAATAACTCTTGTCTGATTCTTGTCTCACTGGTATTCCTGTTCTCCATTCTCTATGTTCTTTCTTTTATTTCCATCCCTCAATCCAAATCTCTGATTCCTTAGAGCTACCCACTCCTTTCATTGTATTCTCTAGAAAATGTGCCTCATGGAAAATTGAGACACAAGACAAGAAACTTTATCTCCCAAACCCAGGCTTATTTAACACTAGCTATTGCCCATGCAAATTTTCTCCATCCTTATCTTTACATACTGACTTCCTTTGCCTCTGGGGCTAAAATTCTGTCTTTTGCAAGAATCCTTCCTGATCCTCTTCTCTATTGATCATTTTCCATTTATCCTCTGGATATCTTGATGTACAAGATGTTGTCTTCCTCTTTGTGTCTTTGCCTTTCTTTGTATCCCCAGAACTTAGCCCATAGTGTGAAGTGCCTAATGAAGACTTGCCTTCTACAAAGCCAGAGATTTGCAAAAATATGTAAAACAGTGGCATTCTTCTTGTTAATTTCTTGTTTTAGAAAACATTTTGTAAAAAATATATTTTTATGAGATGTTATGAAATAAATATATATGTCATAAAATATATTAAGACATTCTTGTTTATTTGTCTCTTCTAGCTTCATGTGTCTAATGGTTTACAACCTTTCTCCAGGATATAGATAACATCTATCTGTCTATATCTATATCTATATCAATCATTCATCGTAGTAGTTTGTATTTGGTACTCTTCAAAATGTGTCATAAAGAGATTGTGTTCTAGTAGGTATAGTTTGATTGTAAACATTGACTACAGTATAATTATTTCTTGCTTGCTATTTTATCAGGAGGCTGACAGCTGGGAAATAATAGAGGGCCTGAAAATAGGCCAGACTAATGTCCAGAAGCCAGACAAACATGAAGGATTTATGCTGAAGAAAAGAAAATGGCCTTTAAAAGGCTGGCACAAGGTGAAATTCTCATTGTCTCTGTATAGAGTATCATTAATATCATTGTTGATAGCGTAGTTATTTTATTCACTATAACTAGTGAAAGTATCTCCAATGTTCACATAGTACTGAGTGTCATTTGTGTGAAGATGCATAGGTTTCAAGACCTGTTCTTAACCCCTGGGGCTGTCATAATCACTGTGGATATTTAAACCTGAGAACTTTGGAGAATGACCTTATACTTGGATGCCATCATTGAGAGCACCATTAATCAGTATGGACTTATCCCTCTTCTATAGTTAGTGAACTATATATAGTTAGTGCTTATAGTTAATGCAGAAAAAAAACTTTTTCTACTGGGATTGATAATTAATCTTTTTTTTGTGTCATGGATCCCTTTCACAGGCAAATGAAGTATATAGATACCTTGTCCTAATGATGTTTTAAAATGCATAGGATTACAAGGGAAACCAATTATATTGAAATAAAAATGTAATATTTTCCTCTTCTAAATTCACATATCCCTTTAGATTTCAAGCAAATATGCTTTGGCTATATATATATAGCAGCACCCCCTTTAGCTCATTCAATCCAAGTCTTTATTGATTGGATTAGGATAGGTGATTGATTTTGGAAAGGATTTTTTTTTGTACATCTTCATTAATTAATATACAGACTCACATAGTAAGGTAAAGAGATATTCATGGAAATGTATTACTTAGGCTCTTTAAACAAGCAATTCTCAACATGGAGTCTGCAGGCCCCCTGAGATATTTGCAGGAGATTGGCAAGATCAAAACTATGTTCATAATAATACTAAGGTGTTATTTGCCTGATAAAATATCCTTTTGTTTTTACCTGTACATCTGTATGAGACCAGTTTTTTTTTCATATAATGAAACAACATATCTCAACAGATTAAATGCAGCAGCATATCTGAAAATTTAGATTTCTTTCTATTAAACCAGATTTGGAAGAGATTAGTGAAAATATGTAAATTAATGCCATTCTCACTATTTTTTGTTTTAAAAATAGTTACTTTTCACAAAAATATGTTACTTATATCTACAAATCATTTTAAATGACCAGTTTTAATCTTCATCATGCTCAGTATTGATGAATATAACTCATCTAAACAAAAGCCCATTGTTTATAATAATTTTAAGGATATAAAGAGGTCCTGAGACCAAAAAGTTTATGAGCCATTATTTTAAATGATATCTACTTAAGTATAGAAGAGGGCTTTCCAGTGCTTATTATGAAAAATATTTCTAATTTTTGTGTAGTAAGCAATTAATCTTAAATATTCCTGTCATTGCTTGCATTCTGTGATTCATGGTATAGGAGTAAAGGAAAAATAATTTTCTTTTGAATACCCTTAGATTGATTTTTATAATGGAGCCTGACAGCCTCATGGAATAGGCTTTTAAGAAATTCCTAAAGCAAGTTTTTTTTTTTTTTTTTTTTACCCACATCTGTCACTTTTACAGCCAAAGTATTTATTTTGTTATTCTGAACTGAAAAACTTAAGAGATGAGTGACATTTATCACTATTTGTAGTTCATACGCTCACATGAATATAGATTTAGAACTAGAAGGTAACTTAAAAATCATTGAGTCCAGCACCCTAATTTGATAGATTAACTGAAGTTTAGACAAGAATAACTTGTCCAAATTAAATAGGTGATGAGTGTCAGAGCTGGAACTTGAACCCAGATCCTCTAGTGCTAAATTAAACTACAGATCGAGGAGATTTTGATTTATGTGTTCTTTCCCTACTTTCCTTTTTTTTTTTTTTTTTTTTTTTTAAATAAGGCCATAGAGCCATTGGTCATATTCTGTTAAGAGCCTGTTTTTCTCTCAATCCATTTCAAGTATTTCATAAGTCTTCTAATATAAGTCTTGCTGTCTGTTTCTGTGACCTTGCCATTCTCTTCTATTCCCCAGATGGAAATAGTATGAAAATAGGGGGCAAAGAAACCAAATTACATATGAGTCACTAAATTTAATTTTTTTTTTACAAAGTCTATGATTTCATCAAACTGGCTTTGAGTCAACTGTGACTCCAGAATATACTGTGGAAAATTTCTCCCCATAAATAGTAGAGGTCCAGAATCAATTTTATTATTTCTATCTCTAATGTGCTCTAAATAAATCATATTTTTATTCTGACCTAAGCCAAAGCCTGTGTCATATGAACTGTGAGCTACTCACTTGAATGCCTTTTAAACTAAATTTGGAATAACTTTTTTTCTGAGTATGAATCTTTCCTTAGATTTGGCCTCATACGTCCACATTCTCCATATTTTGTAGCAAAGGGATATTATATTAGTCTTTCTTGATTTATATGTTGAGGACAATTAGAATCAACCTGCCTTTTCTATTGCTAAGGACTACTAAATCACACAGTAATTTTCCATTGGAGAGCACTTCTTGCTACAGATAGGCTCTCCCTGGCATTGATAGCTTACACAAGAAAGGCACTGGACCCATTGTTTTGCTACATACTATGAGTTATTTGTTTGGCTTAGAACTGAAGGGATGGAAATACACAGATTTCCTATTTTTTGTGAAGCTGTAATTGACAGGACCACTGAGTGGCAGATGTACATTTGGGATGAATTTTCCATGAATTCATTTTTATGTCTTTGACAAACTATGTGTATTTATTAATATTCTAATAATTTGTAATATTATAAATAATAAAAATATAAAACCATGTGTATTTTAATAATATTATCAGGAATTAAAATTACTATCTAATCAAAAAAAGAAACTAGGCTATAGAGAAATTAAGTATTTTGTTCCATGTCACTATTTTTACAGTTTAGTAGCTCCTTGGTCCATTGACAGATCCATCAACTTTGGTTTAAACACATCCATCTCTTTCTCTAGTTCCCAATGGAATTCAAAAATCTGCCAGAGTAAGAAAAAATTCAAATGTAATAAGATAGCCACTTGCAGAATTTTCCTGGCACTTAACCTAGAATATTTCTCATACCTATCAGGAATTGTGCCTAAACAAGAAATGTCATGAAGTTTTCTCTTCTGTCATCTCTCACTATCCGGTTAAAAAACAACAACAACAACAACCTAATCCTATTAATGAGGAAGTCTTAAATACAAGAAAGACATTGAGATGCCCTTGCTGTTGTGAGAAGCCATGCTAAATGGGCCCTATTGTCAGATTATGAAACTAGTAAGCAAGTGTGCTTAGTCAATGGCGAAGTGAATAAAATAGAAACTTCCTAAATGTTCAGTGTGACAAACACATCCCAAGTACATTGAGTAATGTGTTTTATTTTGGCTAAATTCACTGACTATGAAAATTCTGAATGTCAAGAAAGAATAAACTCACATTTGTAAATATTTATTATAATTCAGGTTGTTTACAGATACTAATAGTGAATTATTTGATTCTTGCAGCGGTTTTTTGTCCTGGATAATGGGATGTTGAAGTATTCAAAAGCACCACTTGATGTAAGTAAATCCTAACATATTCTTCAAAGATTGGTTTAGAGTTCTTTTTGATGTGACTAAATACTATTGTATTATAATTCTTAGCCTATAGTTACTAGATTTATCTCATTTGTTCACCTGTGGTGTAATTTTATATTTAATAAAGCAACCAAATATCTGGATTCGATAGGACTTATGTTTTGTGTTTATGGTGAAGCTAGTACAAATTTTTTTTTTAATTTTTTTTTTGCTTTTTGCTGAGGCAATTGAGGTTAAGTGACTTGCCCAGGATCACACAGCTAGGGAACGTTAAGTGTCTGAGAACAGATTTGAACTGAAGTCCTCCTGACTTCAGTGCTGGTGCTCTATCCACTGCGCCACCTAGCTGCCCCACTAATACAGAATTTCAGATTTATGACTGAAAAAATCAGAATTCAGTTTTGAGATATGCCATTGAAATTTTCAACTTGATCCTTAAAGTAACATGCTGAAAATGTAGTCATTCCTAATGTTATGATGAGTGAGATTAAATTATCATATTTACTTAATAATAGTTTGGTATGTGTACAACATCTTAAGTTTTCAGGTCACATCTGTATATCTGCTATCAAATCTGGAGCTAGGTAGAATAAATAAAATTCCCATTTCAGATACTGAAAAGTGATCCCTATAAAGGTTTAGTAACCTCCTTAGGATCATCAGACCTACCCGTGGCTGAGCAAAGTCATTTCAACCTTAGTCTATGATGTTTTGTATAATTTTTATTATTTTAAATAATCTCTGTTCTAAAGACTCTCATAATAAAATAGGCAAAAAACCAAACTATAAAAGATTTCATCATAATTTTAAAAAGCAAAAAATACCAAAAAGAAATGAATCTTTGTGGCACATTTTTTTTTTATTGGTAGATAATTTTATTTTTATCCTAAAAGGCAAAGTCATTAATTATTGAAGAAATATGAGGCAGATTCCAGAGTGGAAGGGAAATTGGAGGCAAGAAGAGGATACGGGAGAAAGGATTTGGATATTATCATTCTCATCAGTGTTTGTTTCTTATTCTCCAATATCCCCATCTAAATTTTGCATCTTTCTTAGCTGAGGACACTGAAATAGTAGTTGCTTAATGTTTTTAAATAAATGAAGTAATAGAGTAAGAGAAAAAGAAGAGAAATAAACAAAAAGCATCATGAAAATGATTAACCAAAAAAGCAAGGCTGTGTTGGTATTTTCTGAAATCACTTATCATATCTTGCTCTTGGCTCTTCATTTCACTAGAAGGAGATTAATGAATATTAGATGCTGAAGAACACACAAAGATCTTATCTCTTTGATGGTGCTGTCTTGAAGCCAATCTGTTAAATTAATTTGTTTCTTATCTGAAAGAAAAAATGAAAGCTCTTTAACTTCAGATCAGTACTTATGAAGAATTGATTTTATAGGTTATATTACATAAATTGATAGCAGATAGATTAATTTGCTTATTAAAAATAGAATAGAGAAATATTTTGAATTCTTCACATGGAAAGAAATTTTGGTTTTCTTTCCCTTAAACAGAAATAGTGTTTTCATTTTCTTTAAAAATGTAAAAAGCTACCAAACTCCTTGAAAAAAATTTTTTTTAAATATTGAAACATATCTAATTAGATTATTTTTTTCAATCTATTTACATAGTCTTTTGATTTTAGATTCAAAAAGGCAAAGTCCATGGCAGCATTGATGTTGGCTTATCGGTTATGTCAATTAAAAAGAAAGCCCGAAGGATAGACCTTGACACTGAAGAGCACATCTATCATCTAAAGGTAACCAGTCTTTAAGCAGAATTTTCTTCTGTTTCTGGGAAATTTCAGGTCTTCATCAGGTTAAGTGAGAGTAATGGATTAATGAATGCCTTCTCTTTTTAACTGTGTTTTAGGTGAAATCCCAGGACTGGTTTGATGGTTGGGTCTCTAAACTCCGCCACCACCGATTATACCGTCAGAATGAAATTGTAAGATCACCAAGAGATGCAAGCTTTCACATATTTCCTTCAACCTCCACGACAGAATCTTCACCAGCTGCTAATGCTGCAGTTATGGATGGAAAAGTAAGCCTTCATTTTAGGGAAATCAGTTTTAATTTGCTTAAGAAATGACAAAGTGTAATGCTTGCCCATATACATATGTAGTGCTTTGTAGTTTATAAAATCTCTCACAAAGAGCCTTGTGAGGTATCTAGTGCATATATTATCAATCCTATTTTACATAAAAGAAACTGAGGCTCAGGGGTTGTGATTTACCCAAGATGACATAATTTGAGATTGTTGAAGACAAAATTTTAAGCCAGTTCACCTAACTCCCAACATTTTTTCTATTTTTCTATATATTTACATAAAAATGAGACAGTTCATGAGTTGTAGAATAATGAAAATCTTCTTCCTAATCTAAAATCTAGGTCAGTCAAGGATAGCAGAAATTATACAAAATCAACAAACCAGCAAAATCAGTCACAGTAATAATCTGAAATGAAAATGAAAATCAACATCTCTTTACTTTAAAAAAAAAATCAGATAACTATAAACTTATGGTTTTACTAAAATTCTAAGAAAGCCAGCAAAAACCTCAAATATTTGATCCAAAGAGCCTCATTTATGGATGTAGATTCCAAGGCATGACCTATCCGTATTAGACTTCAGCTACAATATTTAAATAGTCCACCATCAGCAACATTTTCTCCCATTCAGCTGCCTACTCAGTACCTGGCACATAGTAGGTGCTTAATAAATGTTTATTGTCTAACTTATATGTTTCTGGACACAGCTCAAGGAAGTCCTGTAACAGTGCCAACTGCTTCTAAATGTGATATAATTTCAATGCAACCCTCAAGGCAGCTAGCTCTGTTTTATTTTTCATTGATTAACTGTATAATATTCCCTATAGGAACTGTTCAAATTTGTTTCTTCAAAACTTTACCAATACTTTCTTCTTCCTCTCTCACAGCAGAGAACCTGGCTTCCTACTTTGCTGAGAAAATAAATGCCATCTCTCAGGAGCTTCATTTTCTTTTTTCTCTGAACTTCAAAACTTTTCTTACTCTCACCTATTATCTCCTTTTCTTTCCTCTGCAATAGTGGTAGATCTTGTTCTTGCCAAGGGGACACTTTCTTGTACCCAACCCTTTCTATCTCTCCTGGAAACTTGCTTTTTGACCATTATCCCCCTTACCTTATCTTTCTCTCTGCTTCCCTCATGTATATCTTTATCTCTTTTCCTCTGCTTCTTTCATTTTTGCTTTTCCATTTTCTTCTTTCCCTTTAACTCTTCCTGTCTTCTCATTTTTTAAAAAATATTTTTTCTCTCTTTCATCTTTCTAAATCTAATAAATCATTCCTGGTTCAAGAATGTACTAGAAACAGTTAAAACTACTTCTTGAAAACAAATTGTTAATTTTCAATGTGAATATTTAAACCTCAGAAATCAGCAAATGCTACAAATCAAGGCTTCATTTATTTTGTTGATTAGTCTGAAGAAAGTGATGGAAAAATTATTAATAATTCATTAATATTTTATACTTAAAAGTATGTAGTTACATTTTTTTTTTCAGAGAGCCATTTGCTAAATATTACCAACACAACCTTCATAACATGTCCTGGCCTTTCTATCCTTAAAACCCTTTGCTCTCTTTACCAATCAAACTTGTGGGGTCATCCACATTTGTTGCCTCAAATTCTTCACCTTTCACTTAGTGCTTTTTAAAAAGATATCTTTTTTATTTTTAAATATAATTTTATTTTATTATTTTCTAATTGTATTTCAAAATTTAATTCTTTAACATTCTTTTTTTTTAAATTTTGAGTTCCAAATATTCTCCCTCCCTTCTTCTACCTCTTGAAAGACAAACAATATAATATTGATTATGGCTGACTCATTTCTTAACATTTTCTATTTTAATTTCTAACCTGTCTTCCTGAAACAGCATTCTTCAAGGTTACCAATGATCTTTTAGCAACTAATTTCTTTTAATTAGCCATGTGACTGTAGGCAAAGTCACTTACCTCCTTTCATCCCCTTTCCATGGTACTTGAAAGTTTTTAGATAACAGGTAACTCATAAAGCATTATATCAGTATTAACTATCATCATCATCATCATCATCATTATTAGAAAATCACAGAACCATCCATGCTACAGGTCAGATATATTACCATATTTGTGGCTTGAATAATTTTGCTTAATTTTTTACAACTCAAAATTAAATTCCCCAAAGGATTTCAAACCTTATTTAACTTCATTATCGCTATCAGCCAGGTTTCTTTTTTTAATTCCCTTTTAAAGCATGTGTGTCCTAGGTCAAGCTTAATATGAACTGCTGCTAGGATGAAAAATATCCTATGAGAGGGTTGTTAAGAAGTTGGGGCAGTGAACTTAATTGAATGATATTCATTGCAAGAAATGTGATCCTTTTTTTTTGTTTGTTTTTTTTGTTTTTTTTGTTTAGACAAAGGATTGGAATAAACCTCCTGATTTAACCCAGATTCCTGAAAGAAAAGTCAGTCACAGACATTTTTCTAAATATAAAAAATTAATACTTGCGCCATAAGAGATTTTTTTTCCACTTCTGCCTTTGTATTGGATGGCACTGAGTAGGGTACCTTCATTATTACTACTGTTTCTGCTTTGGTAATTCAAGAGAAAAATTACTTGAAACCATTTTCATTCTACTTTTTTAGCTTCCAATAGGAAAACTGTATGACTTTTCTAGGAGACCCATTATTCTAGTTTCCTGTGAAATACCTCTATGCTTTAGTTGAGTGAAATATTTCCATTACATTTATCAGAATGTAATAAAAAAAAATGAAAAGAGCTATTTATCACTCTGCTTGCATCCTAAGTATCAAATTATGAGTCTCGGAAATGATAATTGGTTTGTGGCCCTCTGTGGATAATAAATAAGTCTGAGTTTGCTAAGCATGCACTTCATTGAGTTCATGATTTAAAAGAGGAGTGATCTGTCGTAATTGAATATTAGAGTCAAAGATGGATTTCAAATGGCTATGGCTTTTTTGAAAACATGGCTTAGTCTTTTATTTCACAGTGTGCCTTAGCACCTATTTTTAAAAAGCTATTTCATGTAGATTATTTATT
>JAJPUD010003899.1:0-10496 GCA_023553655.1 Myrmecobius fasciatus
CTCTTTGGGATATAGGCCCAGTAGAAACACTGCTGGGTCAAAGGGTAACTGTGCATACCCTTTGACCCAGCAGTGTTTCTACTGGGCCTATATCCCAAAGAGATCTTAGAAGAGGGAAAGGGCCCCACATGTGCAAGAATGTTTGTGGCAGCCCTTTTTGTAGTGGCTAGAAATTGGAAACTGAAGGGATGCCCATCAATTGGAGAGTGGCTGAATAAATTATGGTATATGAATGTTATGGAATATTATTGCTCTGTAAGAAATGGCCAGCAGGACGATTTCAGAGAGGCCTGGAGAGACTTGCATGAACTGATGCTGAGTGAAACGAGCAGAACCAGGAGATCATCATACACAGCAACAACAGTATTACATGATGATCAATTCTGATGGACATGGCTCTCTGCAACAAAGAATTGTCTCAAACCAGTTCCAGTTGTTCACTGAAGAAAACCATATACACCCAGAGAGAGGGATATGAAATATGGACCACAACATAACATATTCATGATCTCTATTGATGTTTGCTTGCATTGTGTTGCCTTTCTCTGATTTTCTTTTTTTTTTCTTGTAGATAGGATTTTTCTTGCATAACTTGTCAAGTAATTCAACATTATTAACATGTCATAGACTTCCTGCCATTTAGGGGAAGGGAGGGGACTGGGGGTAAAATTTGTAATGGAAAGCTTTGTAAAGATCAATGCTGGGGAACTACCCATACATATGTTATACAAATAAAAAGCTTTAATAAAAAAATAAATAAAATAAAATAAAATAAAAAGAATGCATTAGGGGAGCTTCACTAGGGAGGCACAGATGGCTGTAATCAGAGATATTGGAAAATTGTGTTTGTCTTCGTTCTCCCCATGTCTGTGTGACTTTCAGGTCCATCACCCATATTCTTGCTCCCTGTGACCAATTAGAGTTTGTGCCTTTTACCAATACATCTAATTTTAATGGCTCTTCATCTCAAATCCCATGCTATATGAATGGATGTCTACAAATCTTCCCTGGCACCTTACAGCAAAATGCCTAAGTGGTGTTGGAAAGGGAAGGGTTGGGGGAAGAGAGAGAAAAAGCCGAGGAGTTAGATTCTTGAGATAGTTGACAACATAAAATCCTTTGAATTGAGGAATTTGGAAAATTTTAAATGAAAATGGAAACAACACCGGGTTTCTTGAGTACAGTAAACTAAATGGCCAGTTGAGAAGTATGAATTCTTAATTTAGTTTCTGGCTAAAGCAGGGAAGATTTGATCTATTTCTCCGTTTTTATATGGAGGCAGTCCAGTTTGATGGAAAAATTTGGAATAAAAAGAACTGAATTCAGAAAAAAAAAAAGAATGTGCAATGATCAGCTATGAAAGACTGGGTTCTTCTCAGTGGTTCTGTGATCCAAAACAATCCCAATAGACTTTGGACAGGAAATGCCATCTGCATCCAGAAAAATAACAAAGGAGATTGAATGTAAATCAGTACGTGCTGTGTTCACTTCGTTTTTCTGTTTTTTATCTCTCCCATGGCTTTTCCCTTTTGCTCTGATTTTTCTCTCCCATCATGATTCATAAAGCAATGTGTATTAAAAATAAACTTACTACGATAAAAAATGAGGACAACAGTCAGCAGAAATTCAAATATTAGACCACAGAATGTCAGACCGAAACAAGAAGACTTTAAAACTACAAATTTATTTTTGTATTGGGAAGATGCATAGAGGATCTGGGGCATTGGTTTAATAAAATGAGACAAATTCTCATCCAAGAATAGAACTAAACTAGCTCAGAACATTTGTAGAAAAGTTCCTGGATTCAGAATCAGTAGTCCTGGATCTAGTACAACTTTGACACTAACTAGCTATGAGACTGACCATAAACAAATCTCTAAACCTCTCTCTCTGTGGGCCTCTACTTCTTTATCTATAAAATGAGGTAGTTGGACTAGAAGGTTTCTTAAGTCTGTGTAACTGTGTCAGAAATTGGACACTTTCCTAAAACAAAGCATCATAAAATTTATTTTGGCTCATAGAAACAATGTTAAAACCTTCTAGTAGTAGAGAAATTAAGAAAGTGGGATTGAGTGATTTTAGGGAGCTGAGACCTATGTGGGTACATTGGTCAAGATAGGTTCACAGAAAAAAAGAAATTCCAATCTAAATTTGTGCTTGGTAAGTGAGTGAGTGTGTACCTGTGTAAAAATGTGGACTGATTACTTTTTCCTGTTTGCTTTGACCTCTTTTAAAAACAACACACAATAATAAGTTTTAAGAAATGTATTAATTAATCAATGAAGATTTATTAAGAATCTCACATTTGCTCCAGGCTTTGCTGGATTACATGTGTAAGTACTAGGACAGCTAGATAGTGCATTGGATAGGACATTAGACCTGGAATCAAGAAAACCTGAGTTCAAATACAACTTCAAACACCTAACTAGCTGTATAACTTTGGGCAAGTCACTTAAATCTCAGATTCCTCAAGTATAACATTAAGACAAGAATGGTACCTACCTTGCAGATGTGATGGGTAACATAATAACTGAGAAAATAATCTGAGCTATAAAATTTATTAGCAAAACAGGTATAAGAAATGAGTCAATGGACTCCCTTGTCAATCCAAAGGTCCTGAATACATATGATACAAGATTTTTATGTATTAAAAAAATTAACCAAATGAGACCAATTAAAAGAAAAATTAATCAGTATACAAAATTACATAGTCTGATTTGGAAGAAAGATTAGGAACTTTCAAAGTTAGGAGAGGAAGAGCAAAAAGATGTGTCCCATTCCCACAAGTATCTGTAATCAAACAAAGGAATATGGAAACAATAACTCATAAACCTATACAGGGCCAATTTTCAAATAAAACATATGGTTTTCTTAAGATGTATAATTGTGAGAAAACTCCTTACATCAGTCTTTCAATCTGACTAGGTTTCTGGTCAGCATAACCTAAATCTTCAGTTAAGGATCTCTGAACAACAGGTAGAGATGATCCAGCTTCCCAGACACACAGAGGTAGGTTCAAACAATGCAATAATGTGTTCTCACAATTCCTATAATTGAATAAAGTTTTATTACAAGATAGATATTGGACTAGACCCATAATTGAATAGAAAAAGTAGCTCCAGAATTGAGTCATAAGATGGAATAAGTGTGATTCATTCAATTCCTACACAGGGTTGTTTTGAGGACCATATGAGATGATATTTATAAAGTGCTTAGCAGAATAGTAGATGCTATATAAGTGATTATTCCAGTCTCTTCATCTATTAGATGATATTAAACTAAAAAGTAATTACAATTTTTAAAAAAGATGTGATAAGGCAGTCAAAAAAAGAGAATATTTGTACAAAATGTTTCCATTTTTTACATAATCCACATAATCCATTTTGCCTTTTGTAATGTTTCCCATCCCTACTTTGGTCATGAACTCTTCCTCTATCTACAATTGCAAAAGACATTTTCTTCCCTGATTTTCTAATTTTTTTTTTTTTGGCTAAGGCAATTGGGGTTAAGTGACTTGCCCAGGGTCACACCACTAGGAAGTGTTAAGTGTCTGAGTAAGATTTGAACTCAGGTCCTCCTGACTTCAGGGCTGGTGTTCTATTCACTCCATCACCTAGCTGTCCCTTCTAATTTGTTTTTGAGGTGATCTTTTATGTCTGGTTCCTATAGGATTATGCTTCTTATATTTTTAAATCGCATTGATATTGTTTTTGTTACATTGTTCAAATAAAAAGATAAATAGAAAAAAGCACAAAACTTTGTATGTTTAATTTGTATGTATAATTCTCTTTTATTTCATTAGATTGTTTAATCCATTCACATTTAAAGTTATGAGAGTTTGGTTTATATTTTTTCCATGTCCCTAAATTTTCTGATTTAGGATTTTCTGTTTCTCTTTCTTTTAAAACAAAATACTTTCTCTCTTCCGCTATTTTTGCTTAATCTACATTAAGGAAACTCTATTCTCATAGTCTATTTGCCTCACCAGCAAGTTCCTTTCCCTTCCACTACTTATATTGAATTTTACCTATTAATTCTTTTTTCTTTCTTCCTTTTACCAAGGTGTCTAATTCTTCCCCTCTTTTTCTCTCTCCTTAAATTAAGCAGATAATTAAAATCTTACCCTCCTCTCTTTCCTTTCAGTTTATTTTGTTTGCTAAGTTTTACATTTTTTCTATTCCTATTTCTAAAAAGAATTTCTTTATTCTCTTCATTAATTCTGTTTCATTTCTATATTTTTTCTTTTCTTTCTTTTTTTGATTTAGGGGTTTTTATTTTTTATTTCTTATTTAATCTTTATGTTCTTCTTGGAACTATAGCATTTGTCACCATGAATTCAAGCTTTTCCATTCTGCTAATGATTTTTCTTGTACCAGTCATACAGTTCTGCTTTCAAGATTCATTTTTCTCTTTTATATCATTGGGAAATATCCTGCTGTGATTCCAAAGGGAATCCACAGGTTTTGTGGCCTCATCAACTTTATTTTTCTCTGCCTTGTAATGTTTATTCAGAGATTTATGGACTGGAGGTCATCATCCTATCTGTTATTAAAATCTTCCCTTTTAATTTATCTGCTTGAACTTGAGACTTTGTCTTTTTCATGACACCTTTGATAATTTCAGTCTTTTTTTCTTTATATTTTTCTATATATATGTATATATATAATGTAATATATACATATATGTGCATTCCTTTTGTATTCTTCTATCACCCACTTTCTTACTTACTCTTTATTGGAAGATTCCCCCTTGAAGCTATCTCTGCTTCCTTCCAAACTTTTCATCAGCTTCAATTCCTGACTTGAGCTATATCTGGGGAAATAGAAATTACTAAGTAAATCATAGAGCATAAGCTTCTGAACTCCTTAATTAACAGCTAAGCACCGAAACATTTTTTTGATATGCTATAGTGGCAGAGAGTTGGGGCTAGAGGGAAAGATTTGGTATTGAGTAAATCCTTGGGAATTATTATTCTCTATTCTCTACTGCTGTCACGAAGTTTTTACCTTGTCAAGACTCTTGGTGATGTAATCTTTAGAGATAAGTACTTTTCCTATTTGCCTAATTCTTATTTTAGGGAGTTTTGAGTTCCTGAGAACTGGGGAAATGTTTAATTCTCAATATTGTAGGTTTTAAGTTCACCAGTCCTCCATGATGCTATTCCACAACCCAATAGCTGCTCTAGAAGTGAGATCTCAATCACTTGGAGGGGGAAAAAATGTCATATTTATAGGATGGAGTTAGCTGCTGATGCAGGTGATTAGTTAAGGATGGGGAAATGAGGGAGTGATGATTCCCTGAGGTCAGGAGCCCAGAATTCAACTGGTCACTTTCACTAAGATTAGGCTCTTTCTGGAAATGTCTCCCTCTACTGGCTGATACTCATTCAAAGCACATTTGGGGTTTTGATGACTATAATGAGTGTAAATGAATTTTATTACTCCGAGAACTGTGGATTCCTAGATACCAAAGATTCTCTTTCTTTACCACAACAAAAAGAGGCTCTAAAAAGATTTTTGGGTCCTTCTCCTCTTTCTTTCATCTCTTTGGAGTATAGCTATTGTAATAGTATCTTTTAGTAAAAAGAAATGATATGCAAACTTTAGTGACTTTGGGGCATAATTATTTAAGGCTTTACAGAATAGCTCTTTCAATTCACAACTCCAACAATAGGGCCTTAGTGTGCCTGTTTTCTCATAACCCCTCCAAAAATGGTCATTTTCCTTTTTGTCAACTTTGCCAATCTGATAAGTGTAAAATGAAACTTCAGTGTTGCTTTAATTTGTATTTTTTTTTCTTTTTGCTGAGGCAATTGAGGTTAAGTGACTTGCCCAGGGTCACACAGCTAGGGAATGTTAAGTGTCTGAGACCAGATTTGAACTCAGGTGTTCCTGACTTCAGGGCTGGTGTTCTATCCACTGCTCCACCTAGCTGCCCCTAATTTGTATTTTTACTACTTAGATTTAGTATGAAACATTTTTTCTTATGGTTGTCAAAACCTTAGATTCTTTCCTTGAAAAACTGCCTATAATTTTTTTTTTCAGACCAAGAAATCAAAACTCTTATAACATGAAAAAAATGGTCTAAATTACTATTGATTAGAGAAAGAGAAAGTAAAACAACTCAGAGGTATAACCTCACACCTATTATATTAACTAGGAGGCGGAGCCAAGATGGCGAACTTCGGACAGCTTTCTCTGTGAACTCCCGGGACATTCCCTCAAACCCAGACAAAGTAAGCCTTCCAACTGGTTTCTAACTGAGAGCACCTCCAAGCATTTGGACTACAACGCACTTCTATCAAAGATCTACCTTGAAAGAACTCCGGAGAAGGTTAGCCTCAAGGGAAATCGGCCGCTGGTCGCAATCAGACTCCAGCCAGGGCAGAAGTCAGGGCTGCGATAGAGGGGCGGATTTTGGGCACCCAGGAAGCCCCTGGGAGACGCCTGGGCCACTTTGCTCTGCTTGCGGACAGGCGCTTTGGCAGATCTGCCTTTGGAAAAGGGTGGATCGAGACCAGCTGAAAACGTGGTCCTAGTGCGAGTCTAGCCCAACCAGCCTCAGACCGGAAGTCAACTCTGCAAACTGCCCCAGGGCAAATACAAATCGTTGCAGTTTTCTCTGGTTTTGACCAATATCCCAACTTTAAACCTATTATATTAACTAATATAACAGAAAAGGAAAATGTGTCAGAGGAGATGTATGGAAAACTGGAACATTAATACATTGTTGGTTGAATTTTGAACTACTCCAACCATTCTGGAGAGTATTTTGAAATTATGTTCATATAAAACTGTCCATACCCTTTGGTCCAGCAATACTACTCTTAGGTCTGTATCTCAGATTTTTTTTTCAATTTTATTTTTTCAATTTATTTTATTGGAAAAAAAGGAGTAAGAAAAAAAAAGAAAAGAAATACAAAGCAAAATAAAACAAAACAAAAAATAACATTATCATATGCCCAGCAGAACATCAGAGAGGATGGAAAATATATAGCAACAAATTAGCAGATCAAAAAAGTATATATATTAGTAAAAGAAATTATATTCGTGAATGTCCATTTTTTTTCTTTACTTCCTTGTAAATTGTTCTTTGGTTCTCTGCTGTGCACCTAACTTTTTTTTATTCTTTTTCCCCCTTTTTATCTCCACCACCCTCCTCCAACCAGGCTACAGTCAAGATGGATATATTTATTTATACATATGTAGACATACATATATATGTATATATATATATACACACATACACACATACATACACTCATACCCACATACACCCCACATATACATGCCTTTCTTATTCTTATTGCCTGTTTAATTAAATGCTGCTCCATAACTTTGCTTACTATTACTTAAACCTCCCTCCACCCAGAGATGCTTCCCTTGTCTTTTTCCCCTCACCCTTTGCTTCCTCATCCACCTATCCCTCCCCTCTTCATAGATTTTGGAGGGTGCTATACCCTTCATGGTATATTTATAGTGTTGCCTATTGAATCCATTCCCAATATGAGTAGGTTTTCAGAACTAGGAGCTCTCCACTCCCACACCCATGCTTCTGTACCCCATTTGTATAACATGACTACTATTTTTATCTTAACTGTACCAATCTTTTTTTAACTACTCTATTGTTAATGTGAATCTTAAACATATAATAAACATGTATATCAAAAACATATAAATAATTTGTCCATGTTTAAATAGTTTGTCCATGTAAGTTCTTTAAAACTGGTCTTTAATATTGACTCATATGTTAAATTTTCTATTAAGTTCCAGTTTCGTTGATAGAAAGTCCTGAAAATCTGCAAGTTCATTGAATGTTCATTTTGTTTCTCATTCAAATTATAATTTTCCTGGATATGATATTACTGGCCTCAGATCTAAAGAATCTTTTGATTGTCAGTAGATATGATTCCAGGACCTGCAGCTTTTTATTGTAGCTACTGCTAAGTCTTGTACAATTCTAATTGTAACTACAACATATTTGAATTGTTTTCTTTTCTTGTTTTTTACAAAAATTTTCTCTTTGACCTGGGGGTTTCAAATTTTGGCAACAATATTCATATGTGTTTTCCACAAGGTTTGAGGGGGGAAGTCAGTGGTGAATTTTTTCTATTTGTACTTTCTCCTCATGTTCTATCACACCAGAACAATTTTCTTAGATTATTTCCTGCATGATTGTGTCAAGGTTCTCTTTCTAGTCAGAACTTTCTGGCAGTCCAATTATTCTTATTTTTCTCTTCTTGATCTGTTCTCCATTTCTGTCATTTGCTTCCCGTTGCCCAATACTAATTTTCAAAGAATTACTTTCATCTTTGAGACTCTGTATCTTCTTTTCCAGTTGATTAACTTTTTTTTCATAATCTTGTTTTTCTTGGATGGTTTTTATTTTTCTTTTTAGTTTTTCCATAATGTCTCTCATTTGATTTTTAAATTCTTTTTTGAGTTCTTCCATAAATTCTCTCTGGGCAGGGAGCCACTTCATGGCTCCTTTGGAGTAAACCTTTGGAGTAAAAGGTTTTTTTACTAAAGTGTACTCCTCTGAAGATGAAACCTGGTCTTCCCTGTTCTCATAATATGTTTCCATGATAGGGTTCTTTCTTCTTTGCCGATTCATTGTTTAAAACAAGAGGTATTCATATAAGTACCTCTAATTGTGGGGTAGGGAGATAGTGCCTCAAACTTTCCTTCAGCTCTCCCCTCTGACCAGGAACCACAAATCAAGTGCTCCAACCTCCTCCAAGTGCCCACAGCCTGCAGCATTTTTGCCCCACAGCTTCTGCACTTATGGATGTGCTGGTTCTTTCTCACCCAGAGTCTGGCATTCTCTCTCAATCTCAAAGCATATTTATTTCCACTGCCACAAAACAAATGTTTAAAACACACACATAAGATTCACAATGGTATATTAACAATATAAGATAGTAATCCATCACAATTATTGTAATCTCAAAAATAAAGGCACTTGGTGGGATTGTTGAACAGATACTTTGCTTTCAGGTCAAGTCTACACTGTCTGAGCTATATACAAAGTGCAGATTTACTGGTCAATCAGACCAGTAAATTTTAGGTTCAGAATGGCCATAGTTTCAGAAATCACATAATTTTTCTTTATTGTGAAATAAGAAAGAGGTACTACATGAGATGATATCTAAAGTTCCTTTTATCTCTGACATTCTAAATAGTTTTATTTTTGACTAAGTAAAAGAGGCCATTCACTACTTCATTTCTTACCTAGTCTTAATCACTAAATAAATGAGCTTTACCTCAGTCCAGCTGAGACCTGGGAAAGACCTTAGTTTAAAAAGTCCAAAGTATCCCTTTGCATCCAGAGCCATTTACAGTCATTCTGCTCTTTACCTTGCCACTGGATCCAGATGGCTCTGGAGGAGAAATTAAGGCTAGTGACTTTGCACCATCTTCTCTCACTTAAATCCAATTTATTTGCAAGTCATGGCATCATCTTCCTGATGTCATAATGCTTTTTAAAAATGAAAGAAAATGACCAAGTAGGATTTATAGCAGGGATGCAGGGCTGGTTCAATATTAGGAGAACTAACAGCATAATTAATTATATTAATAACCAAACTAACAAAAACCATATGATTATCTCAATAGATGCAGAAAAAGCATTTGATAAAATCCAACACCCTTTCCTATTAAAAACACTAGAGAGTATAGGAATAAATAGGTTTTTCCTTAAAATGATCAGTAGCATCTATTGCATGTGATTTTTATTGCATCATGATCTGAAAAGGATGCATTTACTATTTCTGCCTTTCTGCATTTGATTTTAAGGTTTTTATGCCCTAATATATGGTCAATTTTTGTATATGTTCCATGGACTGCTGAGAAAAAAGTAAACTCTCTACTGTCTCCATTCAACTTTCTCCATAGATCTATCATACCTAACTTTTCTAACAATTGGTTTATCTCCCTAGTTTCTTTCTTGTTTATTTTGTAGTTTGATTTATCTAATTCTGAGAGAGCAAGGTTGAGATCCCCCACTAGTATCATTTGGCTGTCTATTTCTTCTTGCATCTCTCTTAATTTCTCCCCTAGGAATTTGTGTGCTATTGCACTTGGTGCATATATATTTAGTATAGATATTGCTACATTATCTATGGTACCCTTTAATAAAATATAGTTTCCTTCCTTATCTCTTTTGATTAGATCTATCTTGGCTTTTACTTGATCTGAGATAAGGATTGCTACCCCTGCTTTTTTTTGTTCACCTGAAGCATAATATTTTCTGCTCCAGCCTTTTACCTTCATCCTATATGTGTCACTATGTTTTAAATGTGTTTCTTGTAGACAACATATTGTGGGATTCTGGTTTTTAATCCAGTCTGCTATCTGCTTCTGCTTTAGGGGAGAGTTCATCCCATTCACATTCACAGTTAGAATAACTAATTCTTTATTTCCTGCCATCTTATTTACCCAAGTTATGTTTTCCCCTTTCCTTTCCCCTTTCTCCCTTCCCCCCTCCTCAGTACTTTG
>JAJPUD010003899.1:14601-24695 GCA_023553655.1 Myrmecobius fasciatus
TCTCTGATTTTCTTTTTTTTTCTTGTAGATAGGATTTTTCTTGCACAACTTGTCAAGTATTTCAACATTATTAACATGTAGTGGACTTCCTGCTCTCTAGGGGAGGGGAGGAGAGGGGACTGGGGGTAAAATTTGTAATGGAAAGCTTTGTAAAGATCAATGCTGGGGAACTACCCATACATATGTTATACAAATAAAAAGCTTTAATAAAAAAAAAAGAATGAAAGAAAAGCAATAACACTACATCTGGTCACAATAATTCACCTTTTTATAGATCTTTAAGGTTTACAACATCTTTTCCTTAAAACAGCCCTGTAAGTACATCATTTCCATATTGTGGATGAGATGATTGACAAAAAGTAGTAAATCGTAGTAAAAGTAGTAAACATAGGTCTCCTAGGTCCAGTGTTCTTTCCACAACATTAGGCTAGTTACTATATAAGTTTCTTGGTAAGAAAATGAAAGCCTACTTTCATCAGAGGGTTTATTTTCCTATTTATATTTATAGTGACTTTCTTTTTCCAAGAGAAGAACTTGAAATTAATGGATTTTCTCATTTTTGCCCCTTCCTAGTGTCCCATCCTATAAGGGCCTGAGCTTGGCATTCTCAATCAGCTGAGGTTCACTTGGTTTTTGAGACTCAAAGCTGGACTTCACAAAAAGTCCAGGAAGTGAGTGTCTCTATTGTTCCTGTTGAGGCTCCAGTCACACCTACTTAGCCAAGGGGTCCACACTTGATATTTCTGCAAAGATAGCCCTGAGGTGTTTGCACTTCACACAGGTTAATCACTAGTCCAGGGACTTTCTTCAGACCAAAAAGATTTTTTTAAAAAGGTGGGAGAGGACAAGGACTTATATGTACAAAAATACTTATAATAGCTCTTTTTGTGGTGGCAAAAAATGGAAATTCAGGGGAATGGTTAAACAAGTTATAGTATATGATTGTAATGGAATACTATTGTGCCTTTAAAAATGATGAGTAGGATGATTTCAGAAAAACCTGGGAAGTTATATGAATTGATACAAAGTAAAGTGAACAGAACCAGAAAAACGTTGTACACAGTAATAGCAATATTGTAAAATCATCAACTTTGAATGACTTAGCTATTCTCAGCAATACAATGTTCTAATTCAATTGCAAAGGACTTATGATAAAAAAGTGCTATCTACCTCCAAAGAAAGGACTGATGTAGTCTGAATATAGATATAACTTTTTGTAACTTTATTTTTCTTAAAGCATTTGGTTTTTGGTCTGTGTTTTTCCCCCCAAAACATGACTAATATGGAAATATGTTTTGTATTGTTGTGCCTCAGTTCCCCTGTCTCAGTTTCCCTTAATTGTTCTGCCTCAATTTCCCTGAATTGTTCTGCCTCAGTCTCCCAGGTGGCAACCCCACTTCCTGGCCATTAGGACTGAGATAATTAGGGCTGCGGAGCTGTGGCCACTGGCATTCCAAAGAGTCATAAAACTCCAGATGGCTTATCTCCAATGTTTGGACATATCTTTCTGATCTCAGATTCAGTGTCTCCTAGATCCTTATGATGCTTCCTCCATATCCCAACCTGTCAGAACTAAATTTATGATCCTTTCCCAGAACTTCTATCCCCCAGTGCTCTACCCCTCCTTCTGCCTTTGTTTCCCCAAGAACAGGGGCCCTATAAGAGTCCCTGGAGCCCCTCACTCCTGGGCTGGATACTTTGAGATGAGTCCTATCCAGACAGCTGACTAATATGGCTGCCAGTCCAAACTCTCCACTATTATCAATAAACTATTAAAAATCTCTAATTGCTGTACTGCCTCAGTTTCTTTGAGCGTTATAGTATGGTTGTGCATATATTGTTGTGCCACAGTTCCCATGTCTCAGTTTCCCTAGTTGCTCTGTCTTAGTTTCCCTTGATTGTTCTGCCCAAAAATAGCAACCTCTTTCCTTCTGACCATCAGGAATAATTGGACTCACATTCAAAGGAGTCATAAAACCTCCAGATGGTCCACTTCAATGTACCCCTTATCTTTTGGTTTCAGACTTCCTAACTCTCAGTTCCTTCTCAAGCTTCCTTTACTCCCTACCTGTCAGAATTGAATTGATAGCCCTTCCAGGAACTCAATTCTCCTTCTCCTCCCCCAGTGCTCAAACCCTTCCTTTTGTTCCTTCTGCCTTGTGAGTTCCTTTGTTCCCAAAAATCCTATAAGAATGCTATAACCAAACTTACTATTTTGCTGGACCTGCTTGAGATCCAGTCGGCTGGTATGTCTGTCAGTCTGAGCTCTCAATGGACTGTGTGCTTTGAGACAAGAGTCCCAGCAGTCCCGATCCATAGTTATGGATTCTGAACTCTCAATTAACATCAATAAAGTATTATCTAATCTCCAATGTGTGATTCTGCCTCAGTTTCTCCCTGAACATTACAATATAACCTACATCAATTCCCCAGGTGTTAGCTAACTATATAACCCCATCAGGATCTATAGAACAATTCCACAATATTGGGATATTTTTCTTGTGGATCTGTATGTAATCTGAATTTTACTTTTATATATATGATACATGGATATAAATATAAATGGATAGTTCTCACTTTACAAAAGTGAACCCTTATCTGTAGACATCTACAGTAAAATAATTTTTACATAATATGACTATTTATCTACAGACATAGGGAAGGGAGGGAGGGTGAGAAGGATGTAGGAAGAGGGCCATATACCCATGGAAAGAAGGACCAGCACTCAGTTTAAGGATATTTGGGGCCAAGGACAGAGAATGGAGAGCAGGATCCAAGGCAGTCATGGTACAGAAAAGTAGGCAGGGGCAGCCAGGTGGCGCAATGGATAGAGCACAAGCCCTCAAGTCAAAAGGACCTGAGTTCAACTCTAACTCAGACACTTAATACTTCCTAGCTGTGTGACCCTAGGCAAGTCATTTAACCCCAATTGCCTCAGCAAAAAGAAAAGAAATATCAAGTCAAGATCCCTTCCTGCATGGTGCAGTAGTGATCTCTCTGGATATTCATTCTTCTCTTTCCACCTGGAGGGGGGTTTTTAGGCTTTTCTTTTTGGTAAGGGTTGGAGAGTAGTGGTATATGTAGAGTATTGAACTAAGGGTTAGGAGCAAAGAGAGCATAGCACTAGACAGTAAAATTAATATAGTTGGGTGTTTTAAAATTTTATTTCTTTCAGAATTCTTTACTTAAAGTAGATTTTGTATAATATGAATTTACATAAAGCAAGAACTATTTTTGTATATCAATACATATAATGTTCATATTGATATCTATATATGGTCTTTCCTTAGACATAAAAAGTTGTAGATTTGTCACATCAGAACAAAGACAAGTATCTCAATACATTGTAAGACCCTACTTTCTAAAACTCCAGACTTTCCAGACTGGGCAACAACACCTAGGCAAAACCTAATGCTGGTATATAATCAGCAGTTGTTTCCATGGTGATCTTTTTGCAAATACTTAATATTAAGTACTACAATATGATGGATATGGGATGACCAAACATCCCATGAAATACTGTTTCTTACTGTATTTTATTATACAATAAAATTCACTTCCAATTCATCTCTTTATGAATAATCTTATTTGTTGCAACTTTCATCTTTCTTCTGGTTCCATTTATGGCAAAAACTGTCTAGATTTATGTGATCTACCTGCTACATGATCTACCTGCTATATGATCATTTGTTAATCATTGGACAAGGATCTCACACTTAGAGTATCAGTAGTCAAATGATAGTTTATTGGTGGTCTATAATCTGTGTGATCCTTAGTATTTTCTTTTTTTTTCCTTTAAAAATTTTTTGGACCCTTAGTATTTTCTTTCCATCTTTCCACTACACCATCCCCAACTCTTCAGAAGAAAAAGAGATTGAAAAAGATTGAAGGACATTTTTTCTTGGGTTGCCATTGTCAAATATATATATATATATATACATATATATATATATGTATATATATATATATATTATCTGGTGGCTAACCTGGCCCATATAAAATTTCCTAGATTGTCAAATGGTTAGAGGCAAGTAGGAGAGGAAGCAGGAAAATTATAGAGAAGGTTGCCAAGTCTCAGGCTATCAGGATCTATTTCAAGGGGGTGGAAGGAACAAAGGGAATGGGCTAAAAAAAAATTTTTTTGAAACTGAGTTACTCCATGTCAGAAAGAACAAGCACATTGAGTTGGGAAATCAGGAAAAAGATGGGACTCCTTGAAGCCATAAAAACCAGGTTTGCCTCTAAGACTTAATGCCAAATAAAAAGCAAAAAACATTAATGTCCAAGAAGTGCATGGATATATTTGAAGCATTTCTGACTTTTATACCCAGAACTAGTTCTTAGCATACATGAAATCAGGAAAATAGAGTCAAAAGAGCTTTGTGTGGGGAACCTTCTCATGTCTTCCAACAATAGTGGTTTCCTTGACTGGTGGACAAAAAGGAACTTTGGCAGGGGAGGGACTGGAGGGGGGAGGAAATCTCACTGGGATCCTAGCTGGCTTGCTACCTCACCTCCAGGTCCAGGCTTCTAATTGTATTCTGATAAGCTACCATTCTTTGCCTTGCTCCTTAGCATAAAGGCTATCACTGTCAAGATGATCTGAAATTACTTTATTTACATTTCTTCTAGATATAAGCCTAACATTACTCAGATGCTTGTGGGAAACACTTCATCCCCACTTATAGGCGAAGGAAGAATGCTCTATCCCTATCCAGATAGTTAAGGGAAACACACTAGGAAAAAAAAACCATAGAAAAATCCCATTCAAATCCCTAGTGAGTGGAGCAATCAATGCCATTTTTTGTCCCCCACCCTCAGCTAACACCCAGAGATCCGTTCTTCCTTGCTATAGGTACTATTGAACTCCTGTGGTTTCTGACCCTGCTGATCTGTGATCTGCTAATGCTCCCCTATTAGGCTCCTGACAGGCTTCCTGCTTGAAATTGCAAGCAGCTTGGAGCAAGTTGTCAACATGTCCTGTTTTGAACCCTGATTCTGAAAACTAACTTAACTATAATATCTTGGATTAAATGGACAAACAAGTATGATTTAAGATCTGCCCCAGAGCCTTAGGAATAGCACTAGACACCTCTCTTCAGATTCTTTCTGTTCCCACCTACCCATCCTATATAAGCACTTCTCCCTTCCTAAAAGGTGTGATTCTACTCAAGTGAAATAGCTACCCTCATGGAAAACTCAATATAGGATTTTCCACATGTCTTGCTAGCCTCTAGAACTTATTTCCATCCATCACTAGTCTCTTGTGCCACAAATAAAGCATTTGTTTGAGTTTATATACTCTTAGATTTATCCCTACAAGTAAGAATCCAACCAAACCACTGAAATGGGTAATAGGTCAAGCCAATGTCACAGATACCTCTCTGCAGCTTGTAAGTCACTGATCAAAGTTGATACTAGGTTTCCTGAAAGCTGTATCTCTGTGGACAAAGTGAAACATTGTAACCTTGCTGCCATCCTCTAACTTCTCCAGAGACAGCAAGAACTGGGTCATTGAACCTTGTAATTTAACAGTAAATTCACTTTCCTCCCAAATCAATAAATCACTAACCAGGGCTGGGACTAGGACTCTGGAAAGCCAAACCTTTATGGGCAGAACTTCCTGCCTTCATCAAACAGAACAAGGACTAGGGATCCTATGCTTTAACAGCAGGGAATTACACAATTATCATGTTTCTTAGATCTATGAATCACTGACCAGAACCAGAAACAGGATCCTGAGTCTGACACCTGTGTCCCAGGATAAAGGAATTCTCTTCTTGTGATTAAGATGAGGTTTTTATCCTTAGCAAAACACTCAGGCTAAGAGAAACTCTGCTTCAAAAATCTCTGAGCTACAAGGTCTGGGACCAATCACATTGTGCACTTTTCCTCTACCTCCATCCTAGGAACATTTTTATTCATGTGAAATAAGACTAAAGCAAAAAGTTGACATGATATCAGAAGACCAGAACCCAAATCCTTCATCCATTATTCCTTAACTACAGAGCATTTCAGTTCAACTCAAAAAAAAAAATGTTTGCCATGTTCAAAGAAAGTATTGAATCTTGATGGCTAACATTTAGATAGTATGTTAAGGTTTAGAAATCTTAATTTTATAAACTTGTTTCCCTATCTGTTAGGTGAATATAATGTCTCTTTCCTCTTATCTCTCAGAGATGTTGTAAAGATAAAATAAAAGTTATGAAAGTTTTTAAAAACTATGACATCAAATCACTAAGTATATCATTATCTGCTTATATGCTCTATGTGTGTAAGAGAATGTAAACTTCTTGAAGACAAGCTTTCTTGAATAGAGGTTTTCATTTTTATACTATGCTTTGCACCTAACAGGTACTAAATAAATGCTTGTTGAATTGACTTGCCTATAAATATAAAGTGAATCAATTTGGAAATGACTTGAAATAATTATAATGTGTTAATTAATAATTACTTTATGAGATTAGAAATGGAGATAGACTTGCCTGGTTCTTTGGATATCCACTAGGAAAGACTATAATTGGCAGCAAGAAATGGGATGGCAATTACATTTTAATTATGCACAGAAAATATTGGGGCAAAAGGTAGAGATGAGCACTAAAAGAAGTACCGAGGCAGGGGCATGGCTTGGGGACAAGGGAATGGGATTTGTGAAGTAAGGAGAAGAGAATGGGGAAGGGAGAAGCAGAGAGCATCAATCACGTAACCATGGATTAGAGTTGGGAGCACTAGGTATCATGGCCCTAGTGGAGAGGGAAGAAGTTTTGAGGGACAAGAGTTTGAGATTTCTTTTTCTATAGTTTTTTCTTGGGGGAGAAACAGACCAATTTCTATCTGAGCTACCTTGGGGTTATTTCATTAACATCTCCAAGTCATCTCTCAAAGCTATTGTGAAATTTCAAAGTCATCATCTCAAAGTTATTAGCACCTTGTTAATATTCTGCTGGAACTAGAAAAATCTGGATTTTCTCTGGAATTTGTATATCATAGGACCAGAAACCTTGACAAACACCACCTAATAGCTTCGTCTGATTCCACACATATTAATAGGATGTGAATTTTGATTAATACATAATACAATTTGCAATTTATATTCCTTTGATCTTTAAGATGGTTTGTACATGACTTCCAGGTTTCCCTTTCCAATCTTATTTCTTGCTATTGGACCTTTATATGAGCTACTTGTAAACTTCCTATACAACAGGAAGGGGGAAAGGAGGGGAGAAGATGAGAGCGATCTGTGGGACAAAAACAAGATATAATTTTAACAGTCTATGAGTACAATGGGCGATTATTGTGCAATAAGAAGTAATGACTAAGGAATTGAGAAAAATGGGATGATTTGCAAGTACTATGGCAGAGCAAAATAAGTAGAACCAAAGAAATAATACATATATTTACTACAACAATGTAAATAAAAGGATTGTAATGCTCAGGGAGAAACTGAGGCAGTATCACACATTGGAAATTAGGTAATACTTTATTGATGTTAATTGAGAGTTCAGAATCCATAGCTATGATCAGGACTGCTGGGACTCATTTCTCAAAGCACACAGTCCATTGTGAGTTTAGACTAACAGACATGTCAGCCAACTGGATCTCAGGCAGGTCCCTTCCAGAGAGTTAGACTGACAAACATGTCAGCCGACTGAGTAGGACTAATGTCACAAAGTATTCAGTGGCCCATCTAGGGGGTGTCATGGGTTTTATAATCTCCATAGCCCAGGGAGACAAAGAACTCACAGGAACAGCTGAGCACATCTAGTGAACAAGGAAATTATAAATTCAGTTCTGGCAGGTAGGGAGTAAAGGATGCTTGAGACAGAAACTGGGAAAGGAAGACAGTAAGTCTGGACCATAAAGATAAGGGATATGTCGAGGCTGGCCATCTGGAGGTTTTATGGCTCCTTTGGAATGTGAGTCCAATTATTTCTGTTGGTCGGGAAGTAGGGATTGCTACTTTGGGGCATAACAATTAAGGGAAACTGAAACAGCAACTGAGGGAAACTGAGGCATGGAACTGTGGCACAACAGATCATGAAATAAAGTTGAATTTTTGGTCCAATTCATTGAAATCATTGGGAAAAAAACAGGGAAGATCTCAGAGAATTAATAGTAAAAATAACTGCTAACATTTATCCATTTTGTTCATTTAATTAACATTTTAAGATATGCAAAACATTTTTACATGTATTATCATTCAAAAAAATAAATAAATAAAAAGAAGAAAAACATATATTCTCATTCAATCTCACAACAAGTATGTGGTAGGTGCTATTACTATCCCTATTTTTACATATGAGGAAACTGAGACTATGAGAGAGTAAGTGCCTTGCCTGAGCACATCCATCTAGCAGATGTGTAAGGCAGGATTTGAATATAGGTTTCCCTAAAACAGAGTCTTTTCACTATGTCATACCACACACACACACACACACACACACACACATCCTCAATGCAGAAATGTAGGGTATTACTGGGAAAGAATATTGTCAGACATGTTCTTAAAGTCAGATAATTTTGCTGAATTTTTTTTCTTTGTCACAAGGAATGGTTCCATTTGGAGGTGGTGGGAAAGATTTTGATGAACAACAAAAGTATCAATAATTTTTTAAACGTAAGATGAAATTCTGATTTTCTTTCTCTCCCTATCTTGTATACCTCCTTTTAAAGTCAGTTCTTTGAACAGTGAGCTTGATCTTCTGTCATGAACTTTATGCTGATCCCCCATCTCCATCATTTGCTTCCCAAATCCAGGGTAATCCCCACTCCCTTAGTCTGTTTATTTTGCCAAAAGAACTCATAAAACTGTGCTAAGTAGACTACAAATTCAAGCTAGGTAACCTCAGATGGGTGTTCTTTGCCTCACTGAAATTCTTTTGTCCATCCCTATCGAATTCCCCATAACAGTTGTCACAAACGTTCTCCAATCTTCCAGTCCCATCCCCCCAGCCAATTCTCATATTCAGCAGTAGACTTTGCAAGGATATCTGTTGAATTGTAAGCTCTTTCCATTCCCTGTCACTGCATCTCAAAATGATTCTGTATCTTCATTTGTCTTCTCCTCCTTCTTCCTGTCACAGAAGACTTACTCTTTCTTGCTCCCTTCTTGATCCCTTCTCTCCTCTTCACAAATCTTAGTCAATCATTTCTCTTTCTTTACATCTTTTCACTTTCCAATGACTCCTTCTCTATTGCCTATAAATATCCACATGTCCCTTTTCCTTAAAAAGAAAAACTTACCAAAATTAGGGCTTGACTCACACCTAACAGCACATAACAAGATAAGATCTAAATGGGTTCATGATTTAGATATAAAGAGTGATATTATAAGCAAATTAGAGGAACCATAGTATAGTTTACCTCTCAGACCTGTGGAGAAGGAATAAATTTATGCCCAAAGAAGAACTGGAACTCTTCATTGAACACCAGATAGATAATTTTGACTATATTAAGTTAAAAAGGTTTTGTTCAAACAAAACTAATGCAGACAAGATTAGGAGGGAAGCAATAAATTGGGAAATTATCTTTACATTTAAGGGTTCTGATAAAGGCCTCATTTCTAAAATATATAGAGAATTGTCTCATATTTATAAGAATTCAAGCCACTCTCCAAAAGATAAATGGTCAAAGGATATGAACAGACAATTTTCAGATGATGAAATTAAAACTATTTCTAGTCATATGAAAAGGTGCTCCAAATCACTATTGATCAGAGAAATGCAAATTAAGACAACTCTGAGATACCATTAAAATGAGAGGAAATGATAATGATAACTGTTGGAGGGGATGTGGGAAAACTGGGACATTGATGCATTGTTGGTGGAACTGTGAATGGATCCAACCATTCTGGAGAGCAATTTGGAACTATGCTCAAAAAGTTATCAAACTGCGCATACCCTTTGACCCAGTAGTGTTTCTATTGGGTTTATATCCCAAAGAGATTTTAAAGGAAGGAAAGGGACACACATGTGCAAGAATGTTTGTGGCAGCCCTTTTTGTAGTGGCTAGAAACTGGAAACTAAATGGATGCATATCAATTGGAGAATGGCTGAATAAATTATGGTATATGAATATTATTGTTCTATAAGAAA
>JAJPUD010003899.1:29695-136721 GCA_023553655.1 Myrmecobius fasciatus
AGAAAGAAAGAAAGAAAGAAAGAAAGAAAGAAAGAAAGAAAGAAAGAAAGAAAGAAAGAAAGAAAGAAAGAAAGAAAGAAAGAAGCGACCAGCAGGATGATTTCAGAGAGGCCTGGAGAGACTTGTATGAACTGATGCTGAGTGAAATGAGCAAAACCAGGAGATCATTATACACAGCAACAACAATACTATATGATGATCAATTCTGATGGACGTGGCTCTCTTCAACAATGAAATGTTTCAAACCAGTTCCAATTGTTTTTTTTATTAAAGCTTTTTATTTGTATAACATATGTATGGGTAGTTCTTCAACATTGATCTTTACAAAGTTTTCCATTACAAATTTTACCCCCAGTCCCCTCCCCTCCCCTAGATGGCAGGAAGTCCACTACATGTTAATAATGTTGAAATGCTTGAGAAGCTATGCAAGAAAAATCCTATCTACAAGAAAAAAAAAAGAATCAGAGAAAGGCAACACAATGCAAGCAAATGTCAATAGAGATCATGAAAATGTTACGTTGTAGTCCATATTTCATTTCCCTCTCTCTGGGTGTATATGGTTTTCTTCAGCTGAACAATTGGAACTGGTTTGAGACAATTCTTTGTTGCAGAGAGCCATGTCCATCAGAATTGATCATCATGTAATACTGTTGTTGCTATGTATGATGATCTCCTGGTTCTGCTTGTTTCACTCAGCATCAGTTCATGCAAGTCCCTCCAGGCCTCTCTGAAATCGTCCTGCTGGTCATTTCTTACAGAGCAATAATATTCCATAACATTCATATATCATAATTTATTCAGCCACTCTCCAATTGATGGGCATCCCTTCAGTTTCCAGTTTCTAGCCACTACAAAAAAGGCTGCCACAAACATTCTTGCACATGTGGGTCCCTTTCTCTTCTCTAAGATCTCTTCGGGATATAGGCCCAGTAGAAACACTGCTGGGTCAAAGGGTATGCACAGTTTGACAACTTTTTGAGCATAGCTCCAAACTGCTCTCCAGAATGGTTGGATCCGTTCACAGTTCCACCAACAATGTATTAGTGACCCAGTTTTCCCACATCCCCTCCAACATTCATTGTTATCTTTTCCTGTCATTTTAGCCAATCTGACAGGTGTGTAGTGGTACCTCAGAGTTGTCTTAATTTGTAGTTCCAATTGTTCAGTGAAGAAAGCCATATACACCCAGAGAAAGGGATATGAAATGTGGACCACAACATAACATTTTCATTCTATTGATGTTTGCTTGCATTATGTTTCCCTTCTCAGATTTTTTTCTTGTAGATTCGACTTTCTTGCACAGCAAGATAACTGTAAAAATATGTATACACATACTCAATTTGTCAAGTATTTTAACATAATTAACATGTAGTAGACTTCCTGCCATCTAGGGAAGGGGTAGGGATTATGGGGGGAAAATTTGTAACGGAAAGCTTTGTAAGGGTCAGTGTTGAAAAATTACCCATACATATGTTTTGCAAATAAAAAGCTTTAATAAAAAAAAATAAAAAAGAAAAGAAAAACTTACCTGTTGTTCATCCTAGTTTCTGCTCGTCTCAAGAAAGTAGTGTGTATTCCTCGTTTCTACTTCTGTATCTTGGTTCCTTCAAATTTGGCTTTTACTACCCACTCCATTCCCAATACTCCATTGAAAAGGATTTCTCAACAGTTATCAGTGACCTCATAATTGCCAAACCCAATTACCTTGTCTCATTCCTTATCCTCTTGACTGCTGCTAATTTCAGATTTTAGATCTTGAGTCCAAACTCTTCATGTTGGACCCTTATAATAGCTTCTTAATCAGTCTTCCTCTTCTCAGTCTTTTCCTTCTCTAGTTTCTACTGCTGAAGATAACAAAATAATCAAGTACAGATTTGACCACATCACTCCTCTGTACTTTACTTTCATGTCCAACTCTTCATAACTGCTAGTTTCCTACAATAAGCTACAGTAGTTCCTTCTTACCTCTAGGATAACACATACATTCCCTTGTTTCATCATTACAAATCCTTCACAATCTGGCTCCAGCCTAACTTTTCATGCATACCACATGACTTTTCTTCACCCAGTTCTATCTAAACTGATGTATTAATTGTTTCCTGTAAAAAAAAATATCTCTTCTCTTGCCTCTTTGCCTTTCTCCAGACTCCCCCTGCCACCCATACCTGGCATCACTACACTTCTTTCTCACCTCTACCTCTTGAAATCCTAGTTTCAATCATGTCTCTCTGCTCAGTACCAGATTCTGAGTTCCTAGAGAACAAAGACCAGTCAGTTCTTTTTGTTTCTTGTTTTTTGTTGTTGTCTTTTTTTGTATCCCTAGTACTTAGCACAGTGCCTGGCACTTAAAAAGCATTTAATAAAAGCTAAATTCAATGACTAATTAACTGAGATCTTTTTTGATGCCCCCTTAATCTAATAGCCTCCCTAATTACTCTCCTTTGCCCCCTTATGTTATCTCTATTTAGCTGAATTTTTTCCCTCTTCTTTTCTCTAGAAAAAGAGATTATTTTATTTTTGATTTTGTAACCCCTAGGACCTAACACAGTACCTTGTACATAATAGGTGCTTAAGAATTTTATATAATTGAAAGATAATTGACTGATAAGAAAACTAAGGCCAAGAAGTTAATAGAACTGACAAAGGTGACCCAGGTAAGTAAGTGGCCAGGATTATATAATCCTGCCTTTGACTGTTATCATTCCCTTTCATCATAATAGCCTATTCCTCTAACACCTAAGACTTCTCATAATTTTTCTCCTTTATCTCTATTTCTTCTTCCTTTTTCTATACCCTCAATGTCAGTTTTATCCAAGACATTACTGTCATGCCTCTTCTCTTATCTCTTTCTATTCCAATGAGAAATGCTCCCATAGCTTCAACTATCACCCCAGTGATGATGATGTTTATACCTATATCTGAAATCTACATCTCTTCTCTGGATTTATGAATGTTCCATTGGCACTCTCCAAATGCCACTCTCCAATGTTCCACTCTCCAAAGCTGAGATAATATCTCCGTAGCCCTCCTAACTTATCTACATTTGATCTCAGTCAGTTTCAACTCTTCTCACATTCATATCTTATCCACTTTATTTCCATAAGGTTTCTAGCATATGAGCCCTTCTTTCTGCTTCCACTGCTGTGGCCCTAACTCAAGACCTCATTGCTCCTTACTTGTTCAACTCCAGTGTCCTCCAATGCAACCTCCCTGATTCCAGTCTCTCCTGTCTCCAATCCATCCTTCTCACCACTGCCACATTGATCTGTCCAATGCACATTTGTAATCAAACAATCCCCCTGCTCAAAAACTGTCAGTTTCGTTGCTTACCAATAAGAGTTAGCATTCCTTAACCTGACTCTCAGGGGCCTCCAAAAGCAAATGCAAACCTCCCTTTCCAGACATCTTTTACTAATTCCCTTCAGACACTACATGCTCCAACCACAGCAGATTATTTCCTATTTCTAGTACCCAGCATACATTTAAGATCTTAAACTTAATTTGAGGGACCTGAAGTGGTTCCCTGTCCAGTTCATTTTACAGATGAGGAAACTGAGGCAAAGAGTGTAGTGATTTGCCTATAGTCACATGGCTAATAAGTGTTTGAGGCCAGATTTGAATATTTGGCAAGATGAGTCTTCCAAACTTGGACTCCTTAAATTTTTTCCACTTTCGACCACTTTTCACCCAAGAAATTTTTATACAATCCCATCTCAAATCTGAGCTGAGGTGTTTTATGTATGCATAGTGCAAAGTGTTCATGTGTGCTCAGAACTCAGGCTGCAATGCAACATGAGTGAGTGATGCTAGAAACAACTTGGATTCATTTAGGTATTTGATTTTGAATTAATTTTTGATTGTTGCATTCAGAAACTTTTTATTGTTGCCAAATTTTTATAATGCTCACATTCAGTTATATGGCCCCCAAATAGGGTCATGACCCCACAGTTAAGGAAGTCCAACTCTTGGGCAGCTAGATGGCATGATGAATAGAGCACCTGGCTTGGAGTTTGGAAGACCCATCTTCCCCAGTTCAAATCTGGCCTCAAATACTTATTAGCCATGTGACCTTAGGCAAGTCACTGTACTCTGCCTCAAATTCCTCATCTACAAAATGAGCTGGAGAAGGAAATGGCAAACCACTCCAGTGACTTTATCAAGAAAACCTCAAATGGGGTCACAGAGTTAGAAACAACTGAAAAACAACAAAAGTCCAACCCTTTCTTTTGTAGACAAAGAAACTAAAGCCAAAAAAATCTTTTAAATCATTTGTTCAAGGTAAGTGACAGGCCAGATTATGAACCCAATTTCTTTGACTCCAAATACAACCATCTGTCCACTCAACTTGCCTTCTTAAGTCTGTTCCCTCTCCCAAGATTGCCTAACTTCCCCATATCTCTTCCTGATGAAATTATGTGAATCTCTCAAAGCTTCAACAATCCTCCTTCCATACAGCCTTTCTCTAGCCAGAATGATATCACCTGAACTGCTACTATATTTTGGTTTTTTGTTGTTTTTTTGTTTTTGGATTTTTTTATTAAAGCTTTTTATTTGCAAAACATATGTATGGATAATTTTTCAACATTGACCCTTGCAAATCTTTCCATTACAAATTTTTCCCCCTCCCCTAGATAGCAGGAAGCCTACTAAATGTTAATTATGTTAAAAAATACTTGACAAATCGAATATGTGTATACATATTTTTACAGTTATCTTGCTGTGCAAGAAAAGTTGGATCTACAAGAAAAAAAATCTGAGAATTGAAACATAATGCAAGCAAACACCAATAGAGAGCATGAAAATGTTACTACATTTTGTTTTAACCTCTTCTTCAGTTGCACTTATCACATTCCACCTTCTGGTTCTCATTAGTAGAGATGTATACTCATCATCTCTACTAGATCAAGAACTTCCTGGTGATAGAGGGTGTGGGTAAGTCAAACATATTTTATTTATCTTAGTCTTTCTCTGGTCTGGCATCTAACACAATGTCTTACATACAGGATATATTGGGTAAAAGTTCTTGAGTGGTTAGAGAGGGTTTCCAGACAAAGATTACCCAGAGATAGAACATTAGAGCAATTATCCAAACTCCTTATTGTTTCTTGGGCATATCAGTGTTTAGTACCTAAAGAAGGGAAATAGGCATCCCAACCACCTCTGACCCACCAAACACATAGATTTACATTACAGAAAACCAGGAAAGTGAGATGGGAAGAATCTTACAGACCACTGGCTTCCCAGACAAAAATCATCCTATAAACACCTCACCCAGCTCTTGTCACACATTCTCTCTAGTTGCTAGTGTTTTCCTTCCAAAAACTACCCTGTGATGATTTTGCATATACTTATATATGTAATAAGTCCCAGTCCTTATGAACTGACCAATAAGCTTAGTCTTTAAGAAAACATATAGAGTGTTCTGCTGACGTAATTTCCATATAAACTTCAGCTTACACCAACTGGTTCAAGTCTAGTAACTGAGTTAAAGAAGAGTTTTTTGACTACATAAAATGAAACAAGGATGAATTCAAAAGGCACCAGTTACCCAATCCCAGTCTCTTAATTTTTATCCTGCTTGGCTGAGTTCTGGTGAGAAAGACAATGCTGCAAGGCAAGAAAACAAGGGTCTTTCCCATTGAAGACCTCATAAATATAAACCTCTTTGTATTTACTTTTTCCCATTTTAGGGCAAGAAGATCTGAGATGATTATGACCTTATCAGCTTCAAAAGTCAAGAAATCGAACCACCAGATACTCAGAACTGGAGTATGTGTCAGAATTTGCCAGAAGCATTATAATGAAGACAGGCATCCCAAGTAACTTACCTGTCCCAATATAGCAGTAACAGAGATCCACACTCATCCATCCATCAAGCTTGTCACCATTTGGAAATTAACTTGATGGGATGAATGCTAAGTATAAATCCACTATTCCCAAGGAAAGCAATGACATAGTGGAAAGTGTTAGAGAAGAAATGTTTGTCACTTCAGTTGTTGCTTTTTATCTTTGAAATAAATATCTCTTTATAAAAGTTAATTGCTGACAAAACCAATGCAGCCAAGAGTAGAAGGGAAGCAGAAATCTGATAAATAATTTATACATCCAGTGTTTCTGATAAAGGCCTCATTTCTAAAATATATAATTGACTCAAATTTATAAGAAACAAGCTATTCTCCAATTGATAAATGATAAAAGAATATGAATAGACAATTTTCAGATGAAGAAATTAAAGCCATTTCTACTCCTATGAAAAAATTCTCTAAATCACTGTTGATTAGAGAAATGCAAATTAAGGTGATTCCGAGATACCTCTCAGACTGGCTAAGATAGCAGGAAAAGATAATGATAAATGTTGGAGGGGATATGGTAAAACTGGGACATTTATGCATTGTTGGTGGAGTTGTGAACCAATCCAATCACTCTGGAGAGCAATTTGGAACTATGCCCAAAGGACTATTAAATTGTGCATACATTTTCATTCAACAATGTCACTACTGGGTCTGTATCACAAAGGGATCAGAAAAAAGAAAAGGACCCATATGTAACAGCTTTTTGTAGTGGCATAGAATTGAATAGATGCCCATCCATTGAGGAATGGCTGCATAAGTTATACATATGAATGTAATGGATTGTTATAGTTCTATAAGAAATGAGCAGGCTGATTTTAGAAAAGCCTAGAAAGACTTATATGAACTCATGTTAAGTGAAGTGAGGAGAACCAGGAGAACATTGTATACAGTAACAGCAAGATTATACAATGATCAACTGTGATAGACTTGGCTCTTTTCAGCAATGTGTTGATTCAAGACAATTCCAGTAGACTTGGGATGGAAAATGCCATCTGCATACAGAGACAGAAGAACTATGGAGACTGAATGTGAATCAAAGGGTAGTATTTTTACCTTTTTTGTTTGCTTTTTCTTTCTCATGCTTTTTTTTCTCTGTGGGTCTGATTTTTCTTGTACAATATGACTAATGATAGAGGGGTGGGAATACACTGGAACAGGGATTTGAGCAATAACTTTAGAAAAGAAACACCCATACACCCCACCAACACCTCAGAGGGCTACTTACCCCTAGAACTGTGAAAAGGCAACCTAGCTAACTGCTCTAAGAGAATAGGGCCAGAGTCGATTGTCATATGGATATGTTTCCATAGTAAGAATGCAAGTTTAAGGAGAACAAGGATTCCACTTTTGTTGTTGTATCCCTCAAGCTTAGAACAGTGCTTAGTCATTTCATTAGACTGATAAGGTTAAAACCATTAATTCTATTTTTTACAACCCAGGATCCTACCCCTTCACCTTAGAATATCCTGTAGCCTTGTGATGATAAGAACTTATAGGGATCCCTACCCTTCCCCAAACCAGCTCTGGAAATAAAATCACAGGATTACCACACATCTAACTATAGGAGAAGATATTCAAAATGGTAATTGAGGCCTATTACTGATAAAGGATATTATAACTGACTAAGGTCCCCTGATGCTTCTGTGCAACCAACAGAAGGTGCCAATGCTACTGACAAGGAAATTTTTGGGTTAGCTAAGCTTGCCAGAGTACAATACCAAGGAGTTCAGTGCTGGGTTGGACTACCGTTGCTTCTCTCTTTGGTTTCCAGTTGTAGTCTATTTTTCTAATCCGGCTCCTGTGTGTATGTGTATTTTCTAGGGACTGGGATGAGGGGCCAAGAAAATTAAAGCAAACATATGTACACTCCTAGGAAGTCAGTTCAAAGAACACAGATTTCACTGACCACAGGCTAAGAGCAGCATCACCACTTCAAATGTTTAGTCAATTGGACTGAATTATGAAAGCTCTCTGGGTTTGGTTCTAGTCCCAGTTCCATCACTGACTGTGATCAAGAGCAAGTTATTTTACCACTCATCTTGTTTCCTTGTCTATAAAATGGCAAGGTTGAGTTTGAAAATGATCTCTGAGCTTGGAAGGGACATTGGTCTAGAGCCTACCATCAAATGATGCAATGCCCCTTGTCTAGATGAATCTTCAAGGTCTCTGCTTCAAGTGGGAGACAAATGGTAAAGCTAAACCTTGAAGGTTCACCTCTCTCAAGAACCTTCTATCTGGTAGTAGAGCTGTCGTTTTAGTAGAATAGTTCTATCCTGGCCAGAGCTTTAAAGAGAAACATTCCTTCAACCAACAACCCCACCCCTTATTCTCTTCCCACTCCCAAACTCTATGAGTCTCAACAAAGCAAGTCTCTAGTTCCTTCCCTCACCAGTTCACTTCCTCCCGGAAACTTGGGTTCAAGCCAGCAGTTGGAGACCCACCCAACCTTCTTTTTTCTCCTTCAACACAACTGACTTCCTGAAATCAGGGTTAGAAAACAACCTATCCCAATCTCCCCTTCCCCCAAATAACTGAGTCAATCATGCTAACCAATGAGCAGTTTATTATTAATACAGAATCTCCCCTGCCATCCAATATACCATATCCTGTACATATGATCTATATACACCCCTTACCCTTATTAGTCAGAATCCCAGGAGCCCCCTCTACCAGAACCAGGAGTCATCTCACTCTCCAGTCAAGGAGACCATCCCCTAGAAGCTTCCTGTATCTACCCAAGCCTCCACTTGTTTCAGCCTCCCACCCCAGTCTACTCCCTCTCCCCATACCAAGTCCTGTCCTCACTGCCTCCAGGGTTTCCTAAGTAGCACCTTGGTGGGGTGAGACCACAGACTAGAGTTGGGGCCAGGAACCCAAAGGTAGAAGAAAGAAGCACCAGAGGAGGACTCTACCCCAAAACTATAGAGGGGGAAAGGGGAGCAGGGAAGGGAAGGGAGGAAGGAAGAAGGGCAGTGAGGGAGTGAAAGAGGGAGGAGGGAGAAGCCACCATCCAGGGAGAGGAAGCTTGGGGGCAGGTGGAGCACACCACCACAGCAACAATTCAGGCAGGAGGCTCTTCTCCAGGGGGCACAGGGAAGCCACTCAGGTCTCGGCCAATGATCTCACTCACTGGAAGGGAGAGGTGGATGAGGAGCAAAAGGAAGTTGGAATAGGTTCCCTCTCTCCCCAAAGGCCTCAGACCCTTCTAGACAGCCAGGCAAGAACCTAAAGACTCTTAGGTCCTATGCTTAACTCAAGGTATTCCCATTAAGTTTTCTTATCTCAAAGCTATCCCACTTTCACCACTGAGGTTCTCTAACCCCCAACTCCTATCACATCTCCATTACTGCAGAAAAAGTCAGTCCTGTTCTCTAACTTGGGGCCCCTTCTCCCCTTCCCATACCCCTTATCCCATAGAATAGAGTCCTGTGCATGCTACTTCGATCAGGGGTGGGGGTAGTCTGAATGGCTCTTAGGTAGCAAATTCAGATCTTTACCACCATGTGTGAGAAAGAAGAAAGATTTCATGCAGCCATTTGTGGAGAAAGGGGAAAATCTCAGCCAAAAGCAGTAGCAAAGCATGATCACTTTCTCCCCCCTTCCTCATCCTGCTGGCCATTAGCATGAGAAAAGTAACCACAGAATTTGAATGTTTGCAATAGGGCTAGGGGTGAGTGGACAGAGCATCACATGTACCCCTGAGTTTGGGACCACCCCATACTTCTAGGGCAGCTACACTCAGAGAGCAAAAGAATATCATTGTACACAGATTCCCAGAATCTGCCTAGTCCCAACTTGACAAAAAGGCCATTAGTATTTAGAGGAGACTCCCAGAGCCCATTATAACCTCCCTCCCTATAGCATCCTCATCCTAGTCCATCCTCAAGTATTAGCAGGATCAATTCCCAGGAAGCCATATCTTTGTCACACACACACAAAAAAGACTAAATCCCATTCTAGTTGGATAGGGCCTCTCCCAACTGCAAGACACAGACATAGAGATATGTATCCCACCCAGACCCCACCTACCCACCTTCTTCCAATGTGATGCCCTGGATGGGAACGCTCTCTCGGAAGCCACTGCCATAGCTGCCCCTGTCTTTCTCCTGTTCTGGGGCTCCCTCCCCTGTGCCATATCCTGACCCCACTTCATCATAGCCCTCAGCAGCAGGGTGGGTACCCTGGGGTGAGAAGGGCCCCTCAGGTTGGGGAGAAGATGGCAGTGGGGGTTGGTAGGCAGCCGGTGGTGGGAAAGGCAGCCCCAGGGAGAAGGGTGCCCCACCTCCTCCATAGGGGTCAGTAGAGAAAGGTCGAGGAAGAAAGCTATTAGGGGGAGGAGGACGGGGGCAGCCAGGACTCCCAGTAGGCTCTGGAAACAGCCTCAAGCCAGGTCTATAGGAAGGAGGGCCTGTCTGGGGATAGAGCGGGGGTGTCCCGAAGTTGAACCCCTCAGACAAATATGGGGGTTCATAGGAAGAATCATCAGGGGGATAAGAAGAATAGGGGGGTCGGGGTGGTGAGAAGTCCATGTCGGTACCAAATGGAGGGCCAGGAGCTGAAGGAAAACCACGGACCGATGAGTCTGGGAGTGGCTCCTCTTTGAAGATCACTAGGAATGGTTAGAAGAAAGCAGGAAGGACACAAATATAACAATGAAAAGTGGTTCTAGGTTCTAGGCTCAGTCTCTCCCCCTCCCTACTGCCCCTGGGGATCCCAACATAGCCGTTCCCTTCAGTTCTCCTTCACTTCTCCCTGGGTTGGGTGGAGGTGGTTTCTCTGGGAAGTAGGAGGAGGGAGGAAGCCCAGTCTCTCATCAAGCGCCCACTGAGCCTCCCCACCAGACCTCGTGCCCTCCTGGCATCATACCAGGCAGGAACTTGAAGCTCTGAGTAGGACTTCTTTTCCTCCTTCCATTGGAGACGTAGAAATAGACCTGGACAGGTCGTGAAACTCTTTTATTGCTGTACTCAGGTACAGCCAAAGTCAATGTCACCTGGGGGGGGGGGTTGAGGAGGAGAAATGAGAGCAGAGAACAGCCCAAAAATCCTTTCCCAGGACACTAACCCCAGGCTCCAGCCTTTTTTTTCATCTCCTATTGAGTAGAATTCATTCCAAAGGGAGATATCCAATTCCAGGGTTACCAGGCTGCCCCCTTGTGGAGAGAATGTAGCCCACAAAGGCATATTGGGCCAGAGCAGTGGGGAATTTCCGGGCTCTCCACCTCCCCCAAGCAAGTGGGAGTCCCCCAAGAATACTCTATTACCTCATTGCTTTTCAGCCTGTTCACAGTGGCCTCCTCCTCCCACTGCAGCTTTCCATCTGTGAGAAGGGGACATGGAGCTCAAGCTCTACTCAGGAGCCCCTACCCCCCTCTCCAGAGAGAAGAGAAAGACAAAGACAACCCCCACAATGCTACTGGACTGCCTCAACTGGAGGGGAATTTGTTTGTTTGTTTTCTGCTGAGGGAATTGGGGTTAAGTGACTTGCCCCGGGTCACACAGCTAGGAAGTGTCTGAGACCAGATTTGAACTCAGGTCCTCCTGACTTCAGGGCTGGTGCTCTAACTACTGCGCCACCTAGCTGCCCCATCTGGAGGGGAATTTGGACTGCTCATGACCAGAGAAACCAAGAGTTAGCTCAGTGTATTTGAGCTAATCATAGAATCACAGCTTTGGGTGGGAGTTCTGAGCTCATTTAATCCAATCCATAACTGAATAGGCAGGTAGGTGGACAGAGTGCTGGGCCAGGACTCAGAAAGACTCATCTTCCTGAGTATGACCCTAGGCAGGTCACTGTTCTCTGTTTGCCTCAGTTTCCTCATCTGTAAAATGAACTGGAAAAGGATCTTTGCCAAGAAAATCCCAAATGGGGTCATGAAGAGTCAGACTTGACTGAAATGACTAGATAACAATATCTGAACAGAAACTTCTTTTACAACATGCCTGATGAGTGATCATTCAATCTCTATTTGAAGACCTCTTCTGATGGGGACTAATAGCTCTTAAGGACTATTATAAAGTTAAAACATTTAACTTTCAAATCTAAATCTTCCTCTTTTAAACATACAACTGATCCACATCAGTCTTATTTTTTTTTTACCTCCAAGGTCAAGTATTACAGTCTAACTGATGACAGTTCTTGAAATACTTGAAAGCAGATAATATGTCCTATTCCCCCCTGGCCATTTCTTTTTAAGGCAAGATTTACCATTGCTTCGAGGTCCTTAATCATTTGGTCACTGACCTCTATATATTCCTTTGGCAGTGTACTTCCTGATATGTAGCATCTAGACCTAACACTGTCCAACTGTGGTATGACCAGAATAGAGTGGGAAAAAAAGCTTATCATCACTCTCATTCTGATCACTTATCTTTCATTTATACCTTCATCTATTTATATCTAAATCTATAATTTTCTTTGTAAAGATTTATCAATCTCATTTGATATTTGTTTTAATGAAGGGACAACTACACAGTATGACTTTGAGGTATAGAAAAGTATTCCACTATAATCAGACCATCAGGTCTGCAGGTTTGAGATCAAGAGCTAGACTAGTGATTTCTAAGGTGCCTTCTCAATTTAAGATATGAAATACAGAAAATTAAACTGAGGATAAATGGGGGAAAGAACCAATGAAGGGTCAGTGGTAGATCCAGACACAGAACTCATCAACCTTAATATGATTCTATAACTTACACAATGCTTTGCCTTTTGGTGGAAACCAAATTATTTCCTAATATCAAAAACATCACTTGAGGAGGGGCACTGGAATCTCCTTTTCTGGACCACAGGACAAATAGGAAAGAAAGAGCTGGTTCAATCCATTTAGATTGATTGCCTTTTCCCTTTTCACAAGTCGACCTACATGTACTCCCTAGATTTTGTTCTAGCTAGGCCTTAGGGTTAAGCAGAGCCTGTCTTCCACTAATGGTAGGAGTAGGATTCTTAGGAAACTAAAAAAAAAAAAAATAGAAGCAGATGTCTAGGGCTACAAAGTCTCAGAATGGAAAGCATGAACTTTAGAAATCCTTCTATTCCTCTTCTTCAGATGTGTCTTACCATCCTAGCCCAGAAATACTTTATCATTCCACCCATCACCAAAAACTTGAGTAGGTTTCATCTTTGGGAACCATATGAGGCAATCTCTGTTTCACAGCATGTTTTGTGCTATGAAAGCTACAATGGAGAATGGAGAAGCTATCTAAAATTTGGAAGATGGGGATTAGGAGGCCCTGGCTCATCCCCTTAATCTAATCTTATCCCATCTCCCACAATCCCATGGAAGCCAACCATCCTCAGGTTGGCTCTCCCTTAATTATAGTCAATAAGTCCTTGTGAATAAAAATTAAAATTAGATAATAAAATTCAAACAGATGGATGATATAAACTTTAAACAAACTTCGAGAATGACAGCAGTGCTATCTTCCCATTATTTCAATATCATCTGGGATAGTGGGTGCCACATTTCAGAAAGAACATTGACAAATTGAAGTATATTCAGAGGAGAGCAATCAAACTGCTAAGAGAATTACACTATAATATAAAATATTTCTAACTTTTGCATTTTATCCAGCTTTCCCAAATATTCTTTTTTTTTTCTTTTTGCTAAGGCAATTGGGGTTAAGTGACTTGCCCAGGGTCACACAGCTAGGAAGTGTCTGAGACCAGATTTGAACTCAGGTCCTCCTGATTTCAGAGCTGGTGTTCTATCCACTGTGCCACCTAGCTGCCCCCTTTCCCAAATATTCTTGCACATACTATCTTATTTTATCCATTTTTTTGGGGGGGGAGGAGTCACATAACCCTCCAAGTACTCAGTTTTCCTGTGTCTAGAACTGAGTACTTGGAGGGGTAGTTGACTCCCTCCTTCCCCCCAGAGTCCTGCAAATAATTTGTTCCAGAATCCCAACACTTCCCTTAGTCCTAACCTTTCTCTCATGCACTGGACTTCCCACATTTCTCTAGCATGGGTTCTACTCACTCCCTCGAATACTTACCAGGACCCCTCTCAATGAAAACCACCTTGGAGTCCGGCAAAAAATTGGCTCCTGACAGCACCAGCTCCTCACCCCCACGAACAGAACAGGCACTCAGGTTATAGGCTTCTACCTGGGGCAGCTCCTGTGCTGAACGCTGGGCTGCAACGAGAAGGAATGAGGGGCTGGGCAAGGATGTGGATCATGGGAAGCAGCCTCCCCTTCCCCTCACCTCTCCCTGATTCTAGAGTTGGGCCTACCCTTCACCCTCATGCTAGGGAGAAGCAAGCACAGGCATCCCAGCAGATCCACGGACATGCAGGCAGGGGATTCCAGGAAAACGGACTACAAGATCCCAGCAGTGTGGAGGGGATCCACAGGCAAGTAGCTGAGTCGGAAAGAGCCTTCTGCAAACAGATAGGCAGAAAGACTAACGGAGAAGCAGGTGGGAAGGTGGGACATTAGGAATGGCATAAGCGGGAGGACATGAAGGGATAGAAAAACCTAGCTATTCTTCCAGGGCTCCCCTGACCCAGCCCTCTCTCTTTGCTCACAGCACTCAATGGGTACTGAAGCCACCTGCACCGACACGACCTTTCCGCCACCCTGTGGTACGTGTACGCGGAACACTAGCCGGACCCTTGTATTCTTGCGACCAATGTCGGTCTCCCCCTTGCGTAGCTCTATGTCTGAGTTCCGAAGCTTCAAAATTCCAGCGCAGTCAATGCTGTCCATGTGGGGTCAGGGGAAAACATTAAGAACCACTTTACTCTTTCCTTCCTGGAGCAAGATGGACTCCTCCAAGGGAACACATTCAAGACCCTTCCCATTTCAATCTCTGCGCCACAATCACAAAAGTGATTTTCCTACAATCTGCCAGGTCCACCATATCACTTCCCTCTCCTTCCCACCCACCCACTCAATAAATTCCAGTTACCTCCCTATAGGTAATAACCTCTAGAATCAAATGCAAACCCCTCTGTTTGGCAATTGAAGTCCATGACCTGTCCTCTTCCCAACTTGTTAGTGTTCTTATACTTTGTTCTTCTGCGTGAACTCCCGAGCCGGTGATAGGCTTTCTTGCTTGCTCCTCACACCATCCCCCTGAATGTTGCTTTTGCCTGGATTGTCCTCCATAACTGGAATGCTCCCTCTTCTCACTTTCATATCTAAAATTTAGCTCAAACCCCACCTTCTGTGGCATGTTTTTCCCAGCCCCTCCCTTTTTCTACTAGCTTTCTGAGATAACTTTCCATTTTATGTGCATCTAGTTATTAGACTGTGAACTTCTTAAGAGCAAGAAGTTGCTTTTCTTTTGTCTCTAGCATTTAGTGCCCAGCATCTAGTAAGTGCTTATTAAATGCTTATTCACTGACAAATATATTCCCTTTTTAATTTCCTGGCTTATTTGAAGGACTGGACACTAGATTCCCTAATTCAGAAATGAATTCCCCAAAAGCAGAAGTGATACCCCCACCCCAACTACACCCTCCATCTCATCCCCAGATAGACTTCTCTAAGGGATCTGATGACCTAGAGCAAAGATACCTGTCCCACCTCCTAGAAACAGTCTGGCAGGAACAGATTCTTAACCCTTTTTGGAGGAAGGGGGTAAGGGGAAGAAAGAAGAGGAATGGATGACCTGATCCTGGATGCTGGGCCCCCTTGAAGGTTCCCGGTCCCCAGGCCCTGCTGGCACTAAAGAGTGTAAGTGAAGACTCACTTGGCAGCCATGTTGTTCTCAGGGAGCAGAGTCATCTCTAGCACCTTAGTACCACTGACCACAGCCTCATAGCTAGCTGTGGCTACCATCTTGCCAGTGATGCGATGGACTTGATAGAAGGCATGGGGCCTCAAGTTCCGCTCATCTGCTGTACCAATGAACATCTGCAGAGTTAATGGCTTCTCATTGTAGCCTAGTAGCTAGCGAAAGAAAACAGGGAGCATGAGTTAGAGCTTACTACAGCAACATCTATAATATATCCTAAGATTTTTAGGGATTGAGGTTGAGGGTGAAGAATAAAAGAAAAATTGGAATATATTTCTCAGGGGAGGTAGAGCATGGGCTATTGGGAAAAGATGGCCTGGAGTAAGAGTGTTGCTCTTGGAGAAGGGCCCAGACTTGGATGGGGAGATGGCAAACAAAAGTTGAAGGAGACATTGGACTCAATGTAGTGACAATCTAATTCCCAGTGACCTCTAGCTTAACTTTAACCTTACCCCCTGACATCTAGCTGACCATCCTTCTCTAGAGCAAATCGTAAAGACTCCCAGGGGATGAAAAGAGGGGGAAATGGCATGGGGGGAGAAGGGGGAGGGGTTAGTATCAGAGAATCTGAAAGAAAGAGTACCCACTCTCATTCTCTTCCTTGAAGCAGCCTAGCCCCTCCTCCAGTCTGCTGGCCAGGCAGGTCAGAGCTGCCAGGGATCGTGGGAAAGGGCATGATTATGGGGCTACACAGCTGGAGCCCATCTGTCCTAGGAGCTGGGAGTAGGAAGGGGACAGAATCCTTCCTTCAATAAAGCCTCTGGTTACCTTGACCACAGGGTGTCCCCCTGGTGTGGCTTTGACAGCACCTCTGCTGCCCTCTGTCTCATAGTGGGCACGGTGATGGGCTCTGGGTTGTACTTCAATTCTCAGCTCCAGTTGTTCAAATTGGCTGGGCAGGGGCCAGTCCAGGGGGGGTAGTGCTGAGGCCCTGGCAGGGGAGGGAAAAGGAAAATTGATATCCCTCTTCTCCTGTTTCAAAATCAGAATAACCTTGACCCAAACAGCCTTACCCCCACCCCCATCCCTGAGTTCCCAAAGAATTAAGAGAGAAATAGCTAGAGAGGAACACAGGAGACAGAACACCTGGATCCTCTCAGAGCTCTGGAAGAAGTAGCAACATGACAGGGACAAGTGTATTTTCTGCTTCTTCAAAGACCCAGAAATTAGGGCTCTAGAGCATTGTCGTTTAGAGAGTTTGGAAGGAAAGTTGGGCTTTTCATTTTCTTACATACCTAATTGTTTCTCTAATCTTTCTATACTTCAGTATGAGATAGAGAAGATAAAAGTATAAATCAGTATTTTACAGTGGGAAGAGACCTTGGAGATCATATAATTGGAACAACTTTATTTTGCAAATGAAGAAATTTAGGAGTCACATGGGCTAAGTGACTTGACCAAAATCATTGAGTTAATGGAAGAATACAGGTCTCCTGATTCACAGTCTAAAGCTCTTTCCAATAATAATAGGAATACTAATAAAAACAATAACATGCTTATATAGTCATTTAAAGTTTCCTGGTACCTTATGAAATAGATGGTGTATTATTATTGCCATTTCACAGATAAGAAAACTGAGTCTCAGCAGAAATTATATAGCTAATGTTAAAGTTCAAATCTGGCTTCAGACATCTTCTACATGCATGACCTTGGGCCAGTGATTTAACTCTGCCTCAATTGCTTCATCTGTAAAAGGAGGGGGACAAGAAAATGGAAAACTACTCCAGTATCTTTGCCAAAAAGACCCCAAATAGGGTCACAAAGAGTTGGAAATCACCAAAGAACATCTAGTGTCAGAGCTGAAATTCAAATCTAGAGCTCTGATTCCAGGTACAACATTCTTCTCACTCTAAGAGGTCCCTTCTCACTAACTGCCCAGAATAAAGGCTTGCAGAATTATAGGTTCTTATAGAGTTCATGAGAAGGAATCTCCTCCAAACTTCCATCTAGATGAGACACCCAGCAGCAAGTCCAACTTTTTTTCCAGTTTGGACCAACTCACTCACACATGGCAGAAATTAGAAATAATAAAAATATATAATTGCAAATCTTAAAGTGCTATATAAATGCTATATAGCACTTTAAGGTTTGCAATTATGTATATATATGTATATATATACATATATACATATAAAATCTGATTTTACTCTTATAACAATCCTGAGAGATAGGTGTGATTATCATACTCATTTTACAGATGAGGAAACTGAAGTTAAATAATTTGCTCATGTTCATACAGTAATCAACTTATCTGAGATGGGATTTGAACTCCATTCTTCCTGTCTTCAGCTCCTACACACAATCTACCATGCTATCTAGCTAACTCTAGATAAATATGGAAGTAAGCAAGAATCTTGACAGGAAGAAGGGTTGAGGAAAACAGCATTTTTTTAAAAGTTAAAATAAAGCAGCATGAAATTAAGTTGCAAAGTTGTATTCATTCATAAATATCCATTTTAGTCACCAAGTTAGTTCCAGTCTAGTGTGTAGGAAGCAGAGAAAGAAAAAACCTCTTGATGTGGGAAGGAAGGAGTCTTCTTCAACCCCATCCCCTTCTCCCTGCCAGTTCACTCAGTAGAAGCAGAAAGCAGATGGCTGCCTCCCATTCCCCAGGCTTACAGAGAGGGGTCTCTGGTACCCTCACCTGAAGATGGGACTATGTCCCCCAATGCGAGCCTTGGACCAGGACAGTGGGGAGGGCACAGCCAGGTAATCCATGCCAGGTATATCTTTTCGAGGAGGTCCAGGAGGGGCCACAGCTTCCTCCCCACCTGGCACAGGTTTTCCATTACATGGAGTAGAGTCTTCAGGTCGGGCTAATGCCACTGCCTGTTCACTGGATGTCCGCCGGGTCTTCTGGGGGATGCTCTCAGCTGGTGGGGCCCCTACATAGTCGAAGGGACCAGGGGAGCCAGGATCCCGAGCCAGAGGTGGTGGTGGTGGGGGAGTTGGCTCAGGCCCTTCATCCCCCAGACTTCCTCTGCGGGACAGGGCAGGGGAGGCTGAGGATGGTGTGCCAGAGCTGGAATAACGCCTTTTGCCACAAGGGGAGGCTGGTCGTGGGGAGGCTGGGGCTGGGCCTGGGGCACTAAGGAGCAGCCAGCTGTCCTCAGGCCCCCGACTGCCAGGACTAGGACCATATACACCCCAGGGATCATCAGGGGTCCAAGGCCGAGGGGAGGCTCTAGGTGAGGGCAATGGGGACCCCAGGCCAAATCTTGAAGCTGCCTCATTCAGTTCTGACTCTACTTCATCACAGGCAGCATATAGGGCTGCCTCATCAGAAGCATCTGAGAAAAAACTCCAGGAGGACAAACTACTGCTCCCCGGACTGGGACTAAAGAAGGAGCCTCCACTGCCAGGACCCCCAGCCTCTCGGTAGCCTCCAAAGCCATCAGGTGGTGGATAATCACGGGGAGAGCCATCTCCCCAGTTGTCTGGGGTATCCTCTAGTGAGGGTGGAGGTTCAGGTGTGGGAGAGATTGAGGTGATGCGAATGCTTGGGCACTCCAAGATTCTGCCCCCTCCAGCCCCTCCAGGTCCCCCACCGGGTCCCCCCAGCCTCACCAATCGGGCTGGCTGACTCTCCCAGGTACCAGGTGGTGGTGCAGGCCTCGGGGGTGGGGAGTGCATGCCCGGCCGGGATGGTGGGGGCCGAGGGATGCCAATAGGGGAGGCACCATAGGGAGGAGGTTCACCCAGAGCCAAACTGCAGCAAGAGGGGGAATCTTCTGTGTCCAGCTCTGTGAAGAGAAGGAAGAAAAAATAGGGTGGGGTGGGGGGCAGGAGATGGAATCTTTGTCCCACGGAGGCTTCTGACTACCCAAGTTCTCTCTACCCAGCAGGTTTCACAACATGGAGGAGTTCCTGCAGCATCCCCAGCCATGACAATAAAGGAAATATGCCCTCCAGTTACAGGTGCCCCTGTAGCTCTGGAAGCCATCCTGCCAACCAGACTATCTCCTTGAATCCTGAAGGGGTACCAGAGAACAAGATATCTTCAATTCCAAGGTGGGCTTCAAGAGGGTGGGGCTATGAGGAAGGGGGCTGGACTCAGGCTTCGGGGGCGTGACTAAGAGGGGTTTGGTTGGGGTGAGGCTTGTTAAGAGTAGAGGAGGGTTTAGGGCGGTGTTGGGCGGGGCCGGGGGCGACACACACATGAACCCAATTAGCAGCGGTTCCCAAACCCCCAAACTGCGCTGGCAGGCTCCTCTGTTACCATCGTAACCGTGGCCTGGCCCCGGGGGCCCAGGGAAGAAGGGGGGGCACCAGGACTGTGGTGATTAAGGGTGGGCGGAGAGGGCGGGGTCTTCTCTCTCCCCCTTCCCCCAAATCCGGAGGAGGAGAGAAGGTGGTTGCGTGCCGGGACAAGGAGGGGGGTCGAGGGGGGCCGCGGATTCCGTGCAAGCATCGGCCGCCGCCCCCGGCTCTTCCCAGCCATCTGCCTCTCATTGCGGCCAGACGAAGGGGGGCATCCTCGAAACTCGGAGGGGGAGCTCCGGCGGGACCTGAGGTTCCCTCTCCACCCTAGTCTTGTTCCGTCCCGTCCTGCCCCATCTCCCGGGCCTAGAGGCTTTCTGGTGGGAAGCATGGGATAGGACGCGACCCAAGGCAGGACCTCATCTTCTCCGGGGGGTGTCCCATGTCCCCTAGATCGCAACCCGATTGCGTCCATTCGTCAGTCCCTCCCTTCTTCCCTCCAGTTCCCCGTCCCAGTGACAGCCGGCGCTGGAGGCGGTGCGCCGGACCAGCCGGCCCCCACCCCCCACCCGAGCCGCGACCTAAAAAGGAAAAAGTAGTGTCCATGCCCCCTGCCCCATCTCCACGACCCCCAAACCCCACGGAATCCCTTTCATGGCTGCCTCAAATCTTTTATCCTCCCACCCTAGTGATCCCAAGCCCCTAGACTCATAGACCCCAGCCCCTCCAACCCCCCTTCCCGGACCCCGAAACCCTTTTAGACCCCGCACTAACCTTCCCCAGGCCCAGGCCCCCCTGGCCCCAAAGGGGGGGCCTCTTTCTCCTCCCCGAACACCAGTTTAAATTCCAGCTCCTCATCCTCGCAGCTCGCAGCCCCCATAGATCTGGCCAGAGCCCCTAGGCCTGTACTCAGGGCTGGGAGGGGGGCTTCTTGTCCTCACCCGGGGCTTGCCCCCTCCGCCGCCGCCGCCTCCACCCTCCCGACGCCCCCTCTTTATTATAGAAACTTTTCCAAACTTTTTCCCCCAAACTTCTTCAAAGCGGCCCCCCCTCAGCTTGTCTCTGATTGGCTGTCCGGGATGCTCCAGCTCCTCCTCCTGGGATGAGATGGGAAAACCACGCGCCCCTAGTCCCAGTCCACCCTCCCCCCCCCCCACCTGGTTTGCCCCCCCCCCCCCCCCTCCAAAAAAAAAAAAAAAAATGAATTGGAAAATGGTCCCTCCTGCACTCCTCCCCGTGGTACAATCTTATTGACGCCTATTGGCCGAAAGCCCTGACAATTACTGCCCAACCTGACCTCCTGCTTCCCTTAGCCCCTTCCCCTAGTGGTTTGGATTTCTAGGTCGGAACCCCTTAAAGCCTTCGAATCACTTTGCCCCTGGGGACTGGACACTCCAGGATTCTCCAAGTCCCCCGCAACTATGTTGTTTTGTTTTGTTTTATTTTCTCCCGCGGGGTCTCCCTGGGACGTAAAGTGTAATACAAGCAGTCCTGTTCTCTTTTCTGCAGACCCAGAAGGCTCTAATCATGCTACAGGGAACGGCTCGTTCGGCTCTAGGGATTATCTAGGGAGTAAATGTCCTGCTTCGAAGCTTGAGCCTAGACTAAAAGCCCTTACAACAGTCAGCCCTTTCATCTCTATTAATTATTCTTCTCCTCCCTCCTCCCCATGAAGTGAGGAGATCAATCTCATAAAGCTCCCCCTGGAAAAGTTAGAGCCTACAGCAATTGGCTATATAACAGCGATCCAGACCTGGCTTTCCTGTTGTTTCTGCAACCTCATCAGGAGGGTGGCATTAATTAACCTCATCAGTAAACTGTTTCCCCATTACTCACTCCAAGTAGAGCTTGGCCTGGACTCCCCAACTTGGGGGAGGGAGGAGTCTGGCTTCTCTGAAGCCTTCTCTTATTCGTCCTGTATTCTTGACTAATTTACTCGACGTCCCTGGCTACTGGTGCTTAGAGTGGCCCCAAAGACCACCACCTGTCACCTGGACCCTAGGCGGAAGCAAGAAATCGCACACTGGAGGGACCAGGAAGGGCTGTAATAAAGTAACTCAAATTTAGGCATTGGAACTTGGAAAGAGAAAAGTTAAAGACGAATTTTGTGGCTTAGGCTAGGAAACACTTAGCTTCCTCCACAACTCGTTACTAAAGTCTCTCCAACAAGTTCAAGTTTCCTCTATTCCCCAATCCAACGGTGCTCCCAGCCCAGTCCGGGTCCTCAGTCTTGAACGGGTTAAATGACTAAGGCCCCCAGGTCAGACATTTACAAACACTCCAGCGCCGGGCGGGGGCCGAGCTCATTACACTAATGAGAACCAGGCTTCGAGTGTGGGAGGGGGGAATGGGAGGGGGAAAGGAGAAGAAGAAGAAAGGGGGGGAGCAAAAGAGGGGGGGTGGGTTTGAACTGGAAAGGCTTGGTGTTGTCGGGTCCAGGCTCAGAAGCTCCATAGGAGACTCACGCTTCCTCCTTCCCAGTCTTCCAATGGACCCGCCCAGGGGGACCTTCCCCCTCCCCAGCCCCGGGGGACCCCTCAGTGACGTCGGGAGAGGCCCAGGCTCGGAGCCCAGGACCGCGGTGCGCTGGCTGGGGGCGGGGCAAAAAAAATGTTCTGAGTTGAGCGAAGCAGAAGGGGGAGGCGGTCTGGTTTGACTTTTTCGAAGTCCTCCTCAAGTTACATTTCCCTTCCAGGCTCATCTTGAAATAACGGAGAAGGAGGGAGGGGGGAGATGGAGGCAGTTTAGGGGCGGGGGAGAGCGAAAGACAACACAGACAGACACAGGACAGATACACATTGAGGAGAAACTCTAGAGACAGTCCTGAAAAAACGAAGCTAGTAGACAGGGAGCAGAGGGAGACAAAGACCTAGGAAGACAGAGAAGAGAACCAGTTCCCTTCTGCCCCTAACCTCCCCCCCTCTTTCTAACACACGTACTCTCACATTCTTTTCAAATGTCACTATTTCCTTTGATCCTGGGCAGCATTTCTCCATGTGTCTGGCTTTGCTCCCTGCCTAGTCTATCCTCCCCCTTCTTCCCTTCCTCCTGACTTAGTCGATTTTTCCCTTTTGAGCTTTTGCCCTGTGCCTCCACTCCCTGCATCTGGGAGGTGATCCTGCTTGCTCTGTTCTTATTGATTCCTTCCTAACCCTTCGCAAAGAGCAGTTTCCACTTCCAAAATCAGGACTTCCACATTTGGGGGGAAGGGAGGCCGGGGGTCGAAGCTGAGTACAAAAACAAAAATAAAAATCGTTTAAAAGAAAGGACTTTACACCACTATCAGAGGTAGTTGAAGATATTTTTTCCTTGAAGTTTCATTAACATGAGAGAAACCCGGGTTCACCTGAGTTGACGAAGCAGTCATGAGGGAAATGGACTAAATGACCTTTGGAAAGCTGTGGGGGTTTGGGAAGAGAGGAAACTGGATCTGTTAGTATCTTCCCACTCCCTGCTGCCTCCTGGTGATACTAGCTATTAGTCATCCTTTTCCTTCTCTCAAACTCCCCATAACTTCTCTTTCCTAGTATTTTCTTCTCTCTGCTGCCCCGTAGTGTCCATTTCTGAATTTAGCTCATTCTCCCCCTCCCCTCCCCCCCACTCCATGGTAGTAAGTACTAAGGGAGATACAAAGTTGAAATATGAAATGGTCCTTTCCCTCCTGGAATTTATAATCTAAAGGATGAGGCAACCGCAATTCACAATAAATACACACCCAGGAAATGTGATAAGTACATGAACAAACAATGAAACAAAGTGTTGTGTATGGTTCAAGCAGGTAAGATTGTTACCAGTGCAGGTAATTAGGGGAAGCTTCAAGGAGACAGTAGTGTTTGAATTAAACTTTAAAAGATAGGTAGAAAGCCAATTAGTGAAGCAGGAGAGGGACCAGGCATAGAGTAAAATCACAGGCAGGAAAGAACAGAGCATTATTGGAGGAACAGAGTTCCATTTGGCTAGAATATAATAATAATAGTTGACATTTATATTGCTAAATGCCAAGCACTTTACAATTGTAAAGCAATTATGCTAAGCACTTTACAATTATTATTTCATTTTACATGTCTTTGTATGTATAATCAATATCCAATTGCTTGTTGTCTTAAGGAGATAGGAAGGGTGTGACAGAGGGAGAGAATGTGGAACTCAAAATTTTTAAAGATGAATGTTTAAAAAAATTACATGTAATTGGGAAATAGTTGATGAAATAAATAAAAATATGTTAAAATTTTTAAAGAAGTAAAAAGAAATTCTCATTTAATCCTAATAACTATCTTGGAAGGTAGGTGCTACTTTATAGATGAGAAAAACTAAGGTAAATAAAGATCAAGTAAATTTCTCAGAGCCATACAGCTAATAAATGTCTGAGCCTGAATTTGAACTAGGGTCTTCCTGATTCCATCCCCTACTATTTACTCACTTTACCACCTCCCTGTGTAGATTTTAGCAAGGAGAGTGAAATAAGTTCAGTCTGGAGTACTGGGCATGAAGACTCTAATCTGGGATTCAGGTTTAGTAAAAATTTATTAATAACTTGATATGTGCAAAAGCAAAGCAGTTTTTGGAACTGGAAGGCTTAGAGTCAGAAGACCTATATTTGAATTCTGATTTTGACACTATAATAATTGTATGGCTTTGGGCAAGGCAATCCATTTTCTGGAGGCTCAGTTTTTCCACTTATAAAATGAAGAAGTTGAACTAGATAGATAGTCTAAAGTTTCCCGAAGTTCTAGCATTTTATGATCTGATCTGATCTGTTAGGCTCATCTGATGAGATTGACTGGATCAGGGAGGTTGAGAGGAATCAATCTAGGAGATATTGAGGTTTGTTGAGTTTAAGATATCAAATGGACTTCTAAATAGAATATACCACAGCTTGGAAGAGGAGTCAAGACTAGAGATATTTGCAAGAGAAGTGGTAGTTTCTGTCTTTCCAGTGAACAAATTCTCTTACAGGGACTTGAGGCAAAAACTTTTATGGTCAGTGCAATAATGTCAAATGAAGATTCCATAAAATACGGGAAGCAGTGAAGACTAGTATTATTAAAAAAAAAAAAAAAAAGTCTAGTGTTAGGGACAGCTAAGTGACTGCTCTATGAATCTGGACAAATCACTTAACTCTGCTTCAGTTTCCTCATCTATAAAATGAACTGGAGAAGTAAATGGCAAACACTTCAATATCTTTGCCAAGAAAACCTCAAATGAAGTCACAAAGAGTTAGACATGACTGAACAACAATAAAGTGCTACATAGTCAATTACCTTCTTGAAAATCCCATAGACTTCTCATACAGAAATCATTATTTTTTCCAACTCAACCCGCCTCTCTTCCAAACTCTTTACTTCTATTGAGAATATTACTATCCTCCCTGTCATCCTAGAGCCTTCTATCTCCCTCACCACAACCCTCATTCCATATCAAATTAGTAACCCTGTTCTGTTGATTCTACCTTCAAAGCTTAGTTTGAATCTGTCCTATATTCATTGGGCACCATGAGTATTTCAGGTTCTCATCACCTCTAAGACCAGAGAGGTGCCAAATGTAGCTCACAGGTCAGGTTGTAATCTGTCAACAACCTTGAGCATAGCCCAACCAAATTAAAACATAGTTGGGAAATGTTTAATAAAGTAAAATACAATATAGCATAGATAATGTTAATATATGTTTTTCTAAATCAATATGCCACCCCCAGGAAACTGTAGGTACTGTTTGGTGGGCCCTATTTCTATTTGGCAGATAGGTAGGGTCAAACTACTTGGAATAACTAGGTGACGTAGTGGATAGAATGTCAAGGCTACACATCTTCTTGAGTTCAAATCTGGCCTCAGACACTTACTTGCTATGTAACCCTGAACAAGTGACTTAATCCTGTTTGCTTCAGTTTCCTTACCTGAAAAATGAATTGGAAAATGAAATGGCAAACCATTCCAGTATCTTTGCCAAGAAAACCCCAAATGGGATCATGAAGAGTCAGACAACAAGTGTTAAAACCAAATAAAAAGAGATCCTTGTAGTCTATATTGATTTTGTTAAACATTTTAACATTTTAATCTGTTATAAGAGTTTGATACCTCTGGCTTAGACTGTTATAACAACTTTCTATTTGGTTTCTAAGCTTCCCCTCTCTCCATTCTCCTATTCATTTTTCCATACAACTAGAAAATATTCTATGCCTTCATAGATCTGAACACATTAGTTTTCTACTTAAAATTCTTCAGTGGCTCCCCATAGCCTATAGAGGAGGTTCTTAACTTTTTTATAATAATCAACCCTTTTGGTAGTCTGGTAAAAACTATGAACTCCCTTAAATTTTTTTTAAATTCAATATTGAAAGAAATAATAAATTTAATTTAGAAATTAGTGAAAATAAAGATATAATTTTCCCCCATCTAAATCCTTGGGCATCACTGAAATATATCTATTTGCTCCTTGGTCTATATCCTATAGACAAACTCTTTAGGATTTAAAGCCAACCATACTTCCTTTCCAACTTCATTCATTCTACTCTCCTAAGCAAATTCTACATTCTAGGCAAACTACTGCTGAGTATTACCTAAACTCAATCTGTCACCTCCATTGATTCACACAAGTCTAGAATGCTTTCCTTCTTCATCTGAATCTCTTAGAATCATTGTCTTTCTACAGGGGTAAGCTCAAGTGACACCTGTTCCATGAAGCGATCAATGCCTAATCATCTTCTAGTTGTTTGTGTCCTCTGTATCTTCAGTTTTCTATGTAATACACTTATTTGCACGTGTCCCAACTTAATGCACTCTCCTTATTCATTCGAATCTTTACTTCTCAAGTACCTAAAACAGATTTGTTGAATTTTCTTTGAAGCTTTTTTTTTTTTTGAAGAATTTAAGAAGAGCAGGAGGGATGAAGGATGAACCTTAAAGAATATTTCTGTTTAGGAGATGGAAAGAGAAAAGGGATCCAGTGAAGGAGGCAGAGAAGGCGTAGTCAGAGAAACATTGGAAAAAAATCAAAATTGTGAGTCATCATAGGAGCCAAGTAAGGGGAAAATTTCAAGGAGCATGTACTCAATGGTATAAAATGCTTCAAGCAAGGGAGTCATGAAAGAAAAAGACTAAGAAAAATTAGATTTCTTGATTTTGGAGGTAATTGTGTTATTAAGAGAGTGGAATCTATTGAGACCTAAAATCATTTTCCTGGATTTCAGATGAGCACTAGGTTTAGCACAGTCTTTGACTTTTTTTTCTTTCCTCACCCTTCATATTCAACTAGTTTTCAACTCTTACTAATTATTTCTTTGAAACAGTTTTTATATCCTTCCTCTCCTTTCCAATCCCATTTTCACCACCCTTATTTAGGCCCTCCTTACCTCTTGTCTAGACTTTTTGAAATGGCTTCCTAACCAGTTTTTCCACCTCCAGTTTTGTCTCCTCCTCTCCAACGAATCTATCTTTCAAACTCAGAACCAAGGCAAGGAATTTCAATGCCACAATGAGAGTTTTTATTTATTTTTAAATATTTAAATTTTATTTATTTATTTATAAAATATTTTATTATTTAAGAGGTCTTTACATACATTTTATCATCATAAAAAAATCTTCTGAGGTAAGTTGTCAAAGGACTATTGTCACCATTTTGCATGTTTACCCCAGCTCCATGAGTGAAAGTCCCTTGAAACAAAGAATACCTGAGAGGTGGGGAGAGGAGGGTAGGGAGACATGATTGGCTAAGAGACCTCTGAGAGCAAAGTATATTTAAAAAAAAAAAAGAATAATGGAGAATCAAAGTATAATTATTCTCCCCAGGTGGAAGAATTCATTCCTCCACACATCTGGAAAATACTCTTAGTAAGGCATAGATCTGATTGCATCCCTTCCCTGTTCAAAAGTCTTCAGAAGCATATAGTGATTGTTCTTACTTTTTTTATAGTAATGAACCCTGTTGGTAATCTGGTAAAGCCTGGAGTAATATGGAGCATGGAGTAATATCACTCCCTGCTGGAGTGACCAAGGAGACTGGTTTCATCTTAAATCTCAAAATAGTATTGTATCCTTAGACTACAAAATCTAATGCATAATAAACACAATATTACCACCAATACCCCTCCTGAAATTATGAGACTAAAAGACTGATTTATCAATCATAGCCATCCTCCTAGTTTCAACAAAGATGGAAATCAAAGATACCTTCAGAGATATGGAATGGGGCACTCCAAATCACTTCTAGCTAAAAATTTCTACATTGGCCACTCAAGGTCCCTGTGGCCAGGTCAAAACTCTTATATACAAACAGAAAATTGTGATTCAATGACTTGTCCATGGTCCTATTAATGAATGAATAGAAGAACCAGGACTGTAATTCACATCTTCAGAACAAAAATTCAGTATTCTTTCCACTCCACTACAATCCATTCTGGGCCAAGTTTGAAAAAGGTACTCCTTTTATGTTACTAGATGTTAGAGATTTTGAACAGTCATTCAAACATCTTTAACTTAACTTGTCACAAAATTTTTTACTCATGGAGTATAGAACATTTAAAAGTGAGCCTTTACTTTTTTTGTCCAATTCAATTTTGTTTTATTTTTAGCTCTGAATTCTATCTCTCCTTCTCTCCTTCCCAATCTATTGAGAAGGTGGGGGGAGAGGGAGGGAACCTGATACAAATATGTACAAAACACAAATACGAATTCTCACAATTTTAGTCATGGAAAGAAGGAATGAAAGAAAGAAAGACAAAGAATAGAGGGAGGGAAGAAGAAAGGGAGGAAGGGGAAGAAAGGAGAAAATAAAAAAAGAAAGGAAAGGATAGAAGAAAAGGAAAGGGAAGGAAAAAGGAAAGGGAAGGGAAGGAAAGGGGAAGGGAAGGAAATATGCACTGATCTGCACTGAGTCCATCCCTTCTCCATCTGTAAGTGAATAGTATTTTTCATAATGAGTATTTTGGTATTATAGTTTTACTGTGTTGATCAGAGAAACCCAAAGTTTTTCAGAGTTAATTATCATTACATTATTGTTATTATATATGTTATTCTCAGTCTGCTCACTTCACTATATATCAGTTCATATAAAGCTACCCAGGTTTTTCTGTAGTCCCCTCTTCATCATTTCTCATAGCACAATGGTACTCCATCACACTCATATAACATAACTTGTATAGTCATTCCTTAATTGATGGACATCCTCTCAGCTTCCAATTCTTGGCTATCCAAAAAAGAGCTGCTATATATTTTGTATGTGTGTACAGATGGGTCCTTTTCTTTTTTCTCTGATCTCTCAGGGATATAGCTTTTGGAGCATAATTCCACATTGCTTTCTAGAATGGTTGGGCCATTTACAATTCCATTAATATTGCACCAAAATACCAGTTTTCCCAAAACCCTTCCAGCATTTGTCATTTCCGTTTTTTGTCAACTTAGTCAATAGTATGCATGTGTGTTTTAAAACACTATTAAAGGGGGCTGCTAGGTGGCGCAGTGGATAGAGCACCAGCCCTGAAGTCAGGAGGACCTGAGTTCAAATGTGATCTCAGCCACTTAACACTTCCTAGCTGTGTGACCCTGGGCAAGTCACTTAACCCCAGTTGCCTCAGGGAAAAAAAAACACTATTAAAGCTATCTCTCTTTGAACACCCTTGAATATTGCTTCTTAGATTCCTACTTTGCCTACTCTGAGATGCTGTTCTTCTGAGTGGGAGATATGGCTACACATTATTGAGGCCTTTCTCAAATCTGATCAATGTGGGATAACCTCTGTCCATGTCAAGGAATTCTTGTTTCTTAAAATTCACCATAGATTCTAGTATATGTAATACTTAATAATCCACTTACAAAAGCCACCTACAATTTAGTGGATTGAGGACCTGCTAGGAGTGATAAGAAACAATGTCTATCCCAACCAAAGACACCAAAATTCATGTAATCCTCATGAGTGAGACTTACTGGCAGAAATTCAAACTGAGAGAAATGGTATGGAGTGCATGTGAGTTTTGCTGGTATTCATGGAAGACAAGAGCCCAGGCATATTTCCTAACTGTTCCTATTTCCTAACACTTTGATCATGCAGTGTATAATTTAATTCCTAGTGGGAAATGGATTCTGTTAGCCCTAGGTATGTAGGGCTATCTCTTTTTCACAAACTGAATTTCTTATCTTCACTTCTACCTCCAACTTGCCCTTTTCCTCACTTCACTATTTCTACCAATGACAGCACCATTCACCTAATTTTCCAGGTTCAAAATCTCAGTCATATTTGATCCAAGTAGTTACCAAGTCCACCAGTTCTACTTCTACAACATCTCTCAATTCTTCCTTTCTCTCTCTCTTCCTATGATTGCCATCTTATATCAGTCTTTATTACCACCAGCCTGAACCATTCTAGGACCATTCTCGCCTGATTGTTCATCTCTACTCTCTGCTTTCTCTATTCCAGGCTCCTACTAAATTACCTTCCTTATTTATAGAACTTGGCAAGCTATTGTAACTCACAAGGAATGACCATAAAAACTGAGTTTTCATAAAGCAATGTCTATGGGTATGGCAAAGCAGGTTACATTGGCTTTGCTGACCAGAAGGCAGACTCAGAATACAGCATACTGCACACACACACACACACACACACCATGAATTTATTCTTAGAGTCCTTTGACTTCAGGTTCAATCACTTAATCACTTAACCTAAAATCTGTTTCATCTTCTATAAAAAGGGAGTGATTATTAATATTGCTTAAATTACCTTATACTTTTCATTATGAGGAAATTCATTTGTCAACCTTAAAGTTTCACATACTGACATGTTACTGTTATGATTATAGTCATATTTTCCTACTTCTTCACTTAGACTGTAAACTCCTTAAGGCAGGAAGATCACACTTTTTAAAAGTTCCACTACCAATACCTTATCCCCATAACTTTGCTCAAAATAAGCCTGTGTAAGTATTTCTTTAACAAATCAGTGAATCAATCTGTCAACCCTATGGCAATAGCACATATCCTCTTTTTATTGATGAGGACACTGAGAATCAGAAAAATTGTTACTGCCCCAAAACTAGTTAAGTGGTAGAGCTGGGACTCTAAGTCAAGTTTGTGATTCCAGTCCAGTTCCTCCTCTCTTCCAAGTCCAAATCCACTTTTCTTTCTATTATATCATTCTGAAATTCTTCTGCATTGTGAAAAATGAATCTGGAGATAAGTTGTAAAAACTGTATTTTGTAGAAATTGAATTTAAAATAAAGCATTTCTAAAATCATCTTCTCCTATTTTAAAAAACATAAAAACTCTGGCTTTATACCTCATCATCCTTGTCTCTCCCTAAAAAGGCTTCTAGAATGCTTCCTCTAAAAGTACCTTCCCACTTTTTTTTCAGAAATGGGGTACTATAAATGTGGAATACAGCATATAATGTAGTCAGACTTTTTCAATGTGTTAGTTTATTTGGGTGAATTTATTTTCCTCTTTTTTATTCTTTGTATAAGGGACAACTTTTTTAGGAGTGAGGGGTACATTGAAAAATATGGGTAATGTAAAAATGTAAAAACAAAACATATAAAAACATTTTTTTAATTCTTTAAGTTATGGATTCTTTACTTGGTTGGAAGAACTAAAGGGATTAATGAAATGTTGCTAGAACTAAAGTCCCAGATCAGGCTTTCCTTCCAAGGAGAAAGAAGAAAAAGGGAGCTGTGTGCAAAAGTATCATCCAGGAATATAAAGATTCTTTTGGGGGTGGCAACGGAAGCCAACAGATTTGACAAAGCAGAGATCATTTCTGGTTTTGGTACTATAGGGAGGAGGGAACAGTGGGGAGGGAATCAAGGATATGAGAATACAACATAGAGAAGGCAGCATCTAAGCTCCCTCCTAAGAAGAATAAAGATGCCAAGAAAGATGAACATAGGCTGAGATGGGAGAGGAGGGGGAATTAGAGATGAAATTTGCCTTCTTCCTTCCCTCTTCTTCCCTTCCTATACCTCCTCCCTCCCCACTTTCCTCCTGTCCTCCCTCCCTCCTTCCCTTCCTTCCTTTCTTCCTTCCTAACTTTCTTCTTTTTTTTTGATTGAGGGTGAGTATGCAACTCTGGCATGAAGAAAGGCAAATGCAAAGACACAGAACCTGGGACAATAAGGCAAGATGACATTTCATTTGCCTGGAATTTATTCCTATTTTATGAAAAAAAATTCTCTCTCCCAACCCTCTTGCCCTAAAAATCACAAAAATGCTTAGGCTCATGGTTATAGATCTGGAAAAGATCTCTTAAAGATCATCCCACCTAAACCTCTTATATTGCACTTGTTGTGACTGAGGCCCACAAAGATTAAGTACCCAAAGTCACACAGGAAGTTACTAGCAAAGACAAGATTCTCTGACTCGAGATTCAGTATTCTGTCCTAGTTTTTTGATTCATGTACAGAATTGAGATGACATGACAGAATTGAGGTCCTGAGCTCAGGGAGAGCCTCCAGTTCCAGCTCAGGTTAGCAACTCTGCTGGTTTGGCACTTGACTTTTGATGTCCCATTCTTTTTTTGACTCCAGTGCATGATTGTCCAGAATCCTATTGTTGCTATATCATAATATTAAGGCACTTCCAACATATAATAATTGTCCTCACACAGAAAAACTTAACACAAGTAATACCAGGAGTAAGGAAGCATGGGTTCAAATCTTGACTATCCCAGCTGAGTGGTACAACCTGGGATGAATCCTTTTGCCTATTTAGACTTCTATTTCTTCATCTGCAGAGTGATGGGGTTAAACAAACAGCTTCTTATCATTCCAGCTCTAGAGCTTTTAGGATTAATGAGTCCCAACCTAGCTAACTCCTCTATTCTAAGACAACAACCCCTCCTTATGTGAAAGAAACATCTGGATGGCAATGGGGTAGATTGCTACCCCACAAAAGGGAAGTAGCAGTAGTACTCTTACTTCACACTGCACCCCCACAATCTCCTGATTTCTTTAGTTACTCTCTTTGGCCTCCCTTTCCCCTAACTCTTAGCTTAATTGAGTAGGATCTCTTCTCCTAAAGGGATGAGAATCTTGTTGAATAATCACAAATTGGAGTGAGTAGATAACCATGTCTAGGCCCCTGCTTCTAAAATCCGCCTTCCACAAATCCCTCTCACTCTTCCCTCCCCCATGTCCCTGCCCTAGCATCTCAAGCAAGACTAATATGTACAAGGGAGGGACAAACTTGGGAAGTTTCAGGCCTGCAGAAGAATAGAATGGTGCAGTAGTGAATCCAGGTTCAAATCACAATGTCCTACTCTGTCACAGGGAGGAGATGAACTCATGATTTTTTTTTTTTGTGAAAGCTTTTTATTTGCAAAACATATGCATAGGTAATTTTTCAACATTGACCCTTGCAAAGCTTTCTGTTACAAATTTTACCCCTCACCCCTTCCCCTAGATGACAGGAAGTCTAATACATGTTAATTATGTTAAAATATTTGACAGATCAAATATGTGTATATATATTTATACAGTTATTTTGCTGTACAGGAAAGGAAAATAAAACCAGAGAAGGAAAACACAATGCAAGTAAACATCAATAGAGAGTGTGAAAATGCTATGTTGTGGTCCAGACTCAGATCCCACAGGCTTCTCCCTGGCCTTGTTCATCACTGAGCAGCTGGAACTGGTTTGAAACATCTTGTTGTTGGAGAGAACCATGTCCATCAGAATAGATCATCATATAGTCTTATTGTTGCCATGTATTATGATCTCCTGGTTCTGCTCATTTCACTCAGCATCAGTTCATGCAAGTCTCTCCAGACCTCTCTGAAATCATCCTGCTGATCATTTCTTACAGAACAATAATATTCCATAATATTCATATACCATAATTTGTTCAGCCATTCTCCAATTGATGTGCATCCATTCAGTCTCCAGTTCCTTGCCACTACAAAAAGGGCTGCCACAAACATTCTTGCACATGTGGGACCCTTTCCTTCCTTTAAGATCTCTTTGGGATATAGGTCCAATAGAAACACTGCTGGGTCAAATTAGTTTGGGTAGTACTGTCATTTTTATTATATTTTCTCGGCCTACCCATGACCACTTGATGTTTTTCCAACTGATTAGGTCTGACTTCATTTGTGCATAAAGTGTTTTGTAGTTTAGTTCATATAGTTCATGACTTGAATTGATGATTTTTAAGGTTTCTGCCAACTCTGGCATTCTATGTATTGGTCCTGTTCAGTTGAGCTTCACTGTTTCAGGCCCCTGGGAGGAAGCAAAAGGTAAAAAACTATGGGTTTCAAAAGTTAAGGAGCACTTTTCAAATGCAGAGAGGCATTAAGCCTGATATGTTAACTTATTAAAATTCAATTTTATCTAAGATTCACATTTTCTCCCCTATCCCTTTTAGAAAACAAGAAAAACAAAACTCCTGTTACAAACATGAATATTCAAGCAAAACATTCCCTACCCAAGTTCAAAAAAAAAAAAGTCTCAATCTGTACACTGATCTATCAGGAAATGGATAGTATGTTTTATCTTGAGTCCTCTGGAATCCAAGGTTGCTCACTGTGTTGATCAGATTTCCTACATTTTTCAAAATTGTTTTTTTTTTGTCACTACAATACTGTTGTTATTTTATAAGTTGTTCTCCTAATTCTGCTCACTTCATGATGTGTTACTTCATACATGTTTTTCCAGCTTCTCTGAAACCATCCTCTTCATCATGTCTCAAAGTATAATGAATTCCAACACACATATATACTGCAACTTGTTTAGCAATTCCCCAATTGATGGGCAATCCCTCAGTTTCCAGTTCTTTATCATCACACACACACACAAAAAAAAATCTGCTATAAATATTTATGTACATATGAATCGATCCTCCTACATTTAAATTGCTAATCCCCTGCCTGTCTCTCATGAGACTGTAGATTCAAGTTCGAGCCTTGAGCAATACAGTTGTAGACAGGAGAAAACTACATATGAGAAAGGAGTTAGAGAGGAGGAGCTGACTCAACCAGCTCAGCACAAAGCCATTTCCATCTTCTAGAGCCAGATAATACCCCATTCTTTCACATTGGAGGAGCAGTAGCTGAGCTCAAAGCATGTCTGCAGGGTGGTGCCATAGGTGTTCCAGGGGCTTCACAGGAGCCAAGGCCATTTCTTGGTGGTCAAGATCATTCAAGTGTGAGTGGCACTTCCAGGCATACTGGGAAAAGAAGAAACCAAGCAACATAAAAAGTGGGCAACATGGAAGAATCCTCCTGAGTCATCCGGCTGGGCTGGGGTTTTGTCTGACAGTTCTCATCCTCTCCTCCTTACTTGCTCCTGCCATCTTCTAAGAAAGGAAGGTTATTGCATTAGAAACTTAGGTCCTGACTGAGCTTCAACACCTCTTCCTCCTGAGACAGCTTGGTGAGCAAGGAGTTGGAATAGTTGTGTTTCACATATCTCAGATCCAGCTTCTGGTCTCAAGGTCCCACTGTCCTTCCTGGTCATGGAACTGCCATTTTCAAAAATGACAAAGAGACAGAAGGGATGGCCAAAGATCTGAAACCATTGCACAAAGACCTCAAATCTACACATCTGTGGCTTGAACTTGATCTACACCTCCCTACCCTGGGCCAACCCTGAACCTGCCTCACTAAACAATTATAGCCAACATTTATTAAATGTGTGATTGGTAGGGGAAATACAAAGGTTAGAGGGAAAATAGAGTCCTAACCTTATGGAGATTATAGTCTAAAACAGATTAGAAAACATCACTAAAGATATCTACAAGTACATTAGATAGGTACAAAAAAACAAAGTGTTTAAAAGAAACATTTGTTAGAGAAAAAAAGAAAAGAAAAAAAAGAAAATATCTGAAGTGGTGACTAAAAATTTAACAATGAACAGTGGGAAAGAATCCCTTTTAGCAAAAGCTTAGAGACAAGAAAAAATACTGTTCTGGCGGTAGATCTGAGGAGGGTAGAGAGTTGGGCATCAGACTATAGAACATGAGGAAGAGGAGTGGAGTAATTGGAGAATGAAAAATAGATGGTGAGTATTTAGGGATCTTGAATTCTGGGCAGTTCTGATTTCCTGGACAAGAGGGAGCCAGTGAAGATCTTTGAGGAGAGGAATTGAGATCTACCTGATTTCTCATTTATAAAACATTGTTGCTTACTACTTTTGTGAGCTTGGGCAAATCATTGTGTCCCTAGGAACAAGTTTTCATCTAGAAAATGCTTTCCAGCTATAAAACTATGATTCTAAGTTAATAGTATCTTATACACTATGTACTTGAGATAATACCCTAGTCTACTGTCCCAACTTTAGGCATAAAGATCCAGTCTCCCAACACAACAAAGGCTCAAGCCCCACCTCAAGACCTTGCTAGGAGATACAAGCCCTGGCTAATTCCTCCTTCTCTCAGATCAAAGGATCTCAAGGTAAGAATCAATAAGAAGACTCAGTGTGAAAGAGGAGATTAACTCCTCTTTCACACTGTGGAATCAGAAATATAAGGAACCCCGGGGGTCAGGAGAAGGAAGGAAGATGTTATGGTTAATAGGCCTTCACCCTCTTTTCTCTCCCTTTCCCACAGTTTGTCCTAATTGTGGACAGAGATACAATCAGAGTCAGACCTAGAAGCCTGAAATAGGGGATGAAAGAGTGTACACAAAGTGGGCCAATAAACTACCTGGCTTCTAAGAAACTGAAAGATGTGAATCAGAGGGTGAATTTTCCCACCAGTGTCTATAACTATGTATAATGAGACTGACCAATATCCACTCCAATACATACACAAATGAAAACCCCATGTTCTCATTTCCCCCTCTTCAATTCCCCAATATTCTGTTTTCAAGTAGGTCCTCAGTAAGTCACAAACTCTCTCACTGCCCTTTCTTAGATTCCCTGTCTTTCAAAGTTTGGAATGGAGGTTCCCTTTTCCTTCCCAGCAACCAAATTGGGGGAAAGAAGAGCATCTGGGGAAAAAGAGACCTCATTCTGAGCTGCAACTCCTGGCTTCAGTTTCAGGATCCTGATGTGGACAAAGCTGGCAAAGGAATCATTTGAAACTGAGTCCCAGGATCTAACTCAAATCCTTAGGCCTGAGTGCCCTGTCCCTTACATCAATCCCTGTGTTTTTCCCTCCTCCCAAGGATCTTCTACTCTAACCCTTTTCCTTCTCAATCCACCTAGACAAAATTAAATCTTATCTACCTTCCTATGCCCAGGGTGACTGGGCCCCACTTTTCCCGGCCACCCTCCACTTCCAACTCCCAAATATGTTCCTCATCTATCTGTTGAAATTTAAGTTATATGATGAGGACTGGCCCTTCAGTGAAAGAACTGCCTTATAAATCTTAGCTAACTAGGCTGGAAGAACTAAAGGGTTAGTGTTAACAGAATGCTGCTGGAACTAAGATGTCTACTATTCCAGGGTGCAAAAGGAGAAAGGGGACCTGAGTGCAAAGATATTATCCAGGGATATGAAGATTCTATCTGGCATAATATCTGCCTGACAAGAAGAGATTTGTTTTAACCTCCATTCCATTGCTTATATAGATTGTGTGGTAGAAACCACTAAAGTGGTCTTATTACACAAGAAAGAGGAAGTTGGTGAGATAAAGATACAAGTTAGAACATCCTGGGATCATAGCTGACACCAATCTGAGCTGGAAGGAATTCATATATCACCTACTCTGGCCCTCTTATCTTTTAGATGAGAAAGGTAACAAGGCCCAGAAATTTATCCATATCTTCTAATTCCATAATTCCCATCATCTACCACATACCTCCCCACAAACTCTCTGGCATCCAGTGATCCACATTTATGAATGTTTTTCCACATAGTGCATGACCTCTCCTCACCTACTGACATCTCCTCCATACATATAGTGACCCTCACACACTAGCTTCCATAAACATCCATGAAAATTACCCCCAAACTGTAATCCCCCACTTGCAAATACATACATACATATATATATATATACATATATATGGAGCTAACCTAACCTAGGCATATTTGCTCACAAAAATAATTCCTCTATCCCATCACACATAGATGCCACACACAGACTGACTCCAACCTGCTAACATTCTCCTTCCAGATCCAGATATGGATCCTGATTCAGAACAGAGACCCAAAATAGTAGACTCACTCATTCTATCCTAGACCTCCTTCTATTTGATTCCAACAGAATTTTTTCTTTCCCTAAAAGATAAAGTTAATATCTAATCAGGTTATGGAGAGTTCAACTGCCAAAAAATATAGTTTCTCTGAGATTTCTGAATCCTTGAAGATTCTGCATATATTAGTGCATTAAAAACAATAAGAGTGGGTAAGACAAAGGGTTATCAAACTGTGCATATCCTTTGATTCAGCAGTGTCCCTACTGGATCTGTATTCCAAAGAGATCATAAAAATTGGAAAAGGACCCAAATGTGCAGCCCTTTTTGTAGTGGCAAGGAACTGGAAACTGAGTGGATGCCCATCAGTTAGAGAATGGCTGAAAAAGTTCTGATATATGAATGTTATGGAATATCTTTGTTCTATAAAAAATGATGAGCAGGGAAGTCCTGGAGAGACTTACATAAGCTGATGCTAAGTGAACTGAGGAAAACCAAGAGATCATTGTACACAGCAACAGTAAGATTATACAATGATCAGTTCTGATGGACGTGGCTCTTTTCAATGATTCAAGCCAGTTTCAAAAGACTTGTGATGGAGAGAGCCATCTGCACCTAGAGAGAAGACTGTGGGAAGCAAGTGTGGATCACAACATGGTATTTTCACACCTTTTGTTGTTGTTTGCTTGCATTTTGTTTTCTTTCTCATTTTTTCCTTTTTGATATGATTTTCTTGTGCAGCATGATAATTGTGGAAATATGCATAGAAGAATTGCATATGTTTAACCTATATTAGATTACTTGCCATCTAGGGAAGGTATGGAGGGAAAAAAAAATTGGAACACAAAGTTTTGCAAGGACAAATGTTGAAAACTATGAATATGTTTTGAAAATAAAAAGCTTCATATAACAAAAAGAAAAGAGTGGGACAGAGCCAAGATGTCAGAAAAAAGACAGAAACATGACTGAGCTCTTCAAAATTCCCCTCCAAACAACTTTAAATAACACCTCAAAATGAATTGTAGGGTGGCAGAATCCACAAAAGGATGGGGTGAAACCAATTTCCAGTCCAAGCCTTCTAAGAAGATTGTCAGGAAAGATCTGTTATAGCAGGGTGAGAGTAGAGCACAGTCCAGTTCAGGCCACTCCCCAGCAAACCAACCACAGGACTTGGGCTCATTGAATCAGTTTCAGCAATGATGGCTTCCGAATCTCTCAGTACACAGACTGTAAAGGAATCAGAAAACAGGTTAGAAGGCAATTACAGGGGACCCTTTGCAGGCACTGGATGCTAGACTCCATTGCATTGTCCAAACTCGATTTTGGGTCCCAGGACAAAGAGAAGCACTAGCACACCAGAGCTTACAACTACAGGGGAGGAGGAATTTGGTCACAGTTTCAGGGTAGAAAAGAGCACTTGTGGTCACTTACAAGCTATAATATTTGCCAGGAGAGTAGCAAACACACCTCTCCTTAGATCATACTACTTTGCAAAAACTGAAAACATACAGACCTGTATAACTAACTCTGAAAACAGCTACACAAAAAAACTAAAGCTCAGGACAGTACAGCCTCTTCCCAGAGAGCAGTGTCCAACTTAAATATAAAGTTAAAAATTAAGAAATAGAAAAGAACAGCATAGAAATAGAAAATAGCAGATAACAACAACAAAAACAAAAAACCTGATCATAGAAAGTTACTATGGTGAAAGGAAAACTAAAAACACAAACTCAGAAAACAACAAAGTCAAAACTGCTACATCCAAACACACAAAGAAAAATGTGAATTGGTCTCAGGTCCCCAAAAAAAGAATTCCTGAAAAAGCTCAAAAAAGATTTTTAAAATCAGGCAAAAGAAAAAGAAGACAAATTGGGTAAAGAAATGAAAGCGATGCAAGAAAATGAAAAAATTCAACAGCATCTTTAAGGAGACACAAAAAATAAACTAAAGAAAATAACACCCTCCAAAACAGAATAGGTCAAGTGTTAAAAGAAGCACAAAAATTCACCAAGAAGAATTCCTTAAAAAGCAGAATTGGCCAAATAGGAAAATATGTACTAAAAGTCACTGAAGGAAAGAATTCCTCAAATAGTAAAATTGGCCAAATGGAAAAGGAATTATTAAAAAAAAACTCACTGAAGAAATTTTATAAGAATATAAGTCATTCCCCAATTGATAAATGATCAAAGGATATAAACAGGCAGTTTTCAACCAGTCACCAAAGTTATTTACATATGAAAAAATGTTCTAATATTTTCTTATTAGAGAAATGTAAATTAAAACAACTCCAAGATACCACCCCACACCTGTCAGATGAGCTAATGTGACAGAAAAATACATTGACATATGTTGGAGGGGATAGAATTTTGAACTGATCCAACCATTCTGGAGAGCAAGTTGGGACTATGCCTAAAGTATTATAAAATTTCACAAATCCTTTGACCCAGCAATATAGGTATTAGGTGTTTATTTCAAATAAAGAAAAAACAAAAAGGAAAAGGAAATATTATATATATATATAATTATTAGTAACAGCTCTTTTAGTAATGAAAAATTGGAAATTGAGGGGATGCCTATCAATTGGGGAATGGCTGAACAAGTTGCGGTATATGATTGTGATAGAACACAATTGTCCTATAAGAAATGATGAGCAGGATTCTTTCAGAAAATCCTGGAAAGACTTACATAAACTGATACAAAGTGTGGTGAGCAGAACAGGAGAACAATGTACACAATAACAGCAATATTCTATGATGAAGTCTCAATCAATAGCTAGACAGCTTTTCTCAGCAATACAATAATCTAGGACTATTTCAAAGAACTTATGCTTTTAAAAAATTGTTATCCATCTCCAAAGAAAGAATTTAGGAAGTCTGAATGAAGATGTAAGCATAATTTTTCTTTTTTTTTGCAGAGGCAATTAGGGTTAAGTGACTTGCCCAGGGTCACACAGCTAGGGAATGTTTAGTGTCTGAGACCAGATTTGAACTCAGGTCCTCCTGACTTCAAGGCTGGTGCTCTATCCATTGCACCATCTAGCTGCCCCTTAAGCATAATTTTTCTAAACTTACTTTTACTTGGTTGGATTGGGGGGGGGGTGTTGGAAGGTGTCCATGTTTTCTTTCACAACAAGACTGATATGAAGATATGTTTTGCATGACTGCACATGTATAATCTATATCAAATTGCTTGCCTTCTCAGAGGGAGGGAAGGAGGGAGAGGAGAGAATTTGGAACTTAAAATGTTTTAAATGAATGTTTAAAATTTTTACTTGTAATTTGAGAAATAAGACCCCACTCACAGCTCAAGCAGAGAAGGGAGAAAAGAAAGTGGAAGTAAAGATGACCAAAAGAAAGGGGAGAAACACTAGGAGTGGTATTCCATTTGGTTGACTGGTAATCAAGATGCTATGATTCTCTTCACTAAAGGCAGCATCTATCAGGATGCAGAGCCCAAGCCTCAATGCCCCTTACCCAGAGGAGTTTCCCAAAAGGAACCAGGTATGATACTAAAAGGATAGGCTAAAGTGGGATGGGGGAAATTTGTAGGGTCTCTAGAACTTCCAGTGTCTAGAACTTCTCAGTTGCTATGAGATTTGGACAGATTAGCCCCAGAATGGGTGCTTGAGATCTCTGGGTTTTCAAGAAGCAGCTATTTATAGTAGTAATACCCCATGAGGATCTTCTCAAGTATTCAGTCTCTTCAAAGGTTCCCCTTTCCGTATTTTTTCACTCGTTTCTTTTACTTATTCTTGCTTCTCAACCCCCTCCAGTATCCTGAATCCCTTCAAGAATATTTTACCTAAAGATATTGCCTTTCCTTGGGGAATGAAGAGGTGATTGGAATAAAAGAAGCCTCAAGGTATGTCTCACTTATCCTGAATCCAGGCTTCCAGAGCCCTAACCACTTCTGAGTTTCTTGCCCAGAGCTTGTCTTCAAAGCCCTTCTTAGGCAAGCTGGAACTCCCTGGACTGGAGGTAGGAACCGGCACCTGCATTTCTTCTAGTGGACACAAGGGGCCCTTATTCTTCTTCGAAAAGAGGCTTCTCCACACCCTACCTTTCAAAGACTACATAACCATCCTCATACGCATAGCTTTCCCAGTCTTTTTCCACGCTTTCATCCTAAGGGAACATCAGATAGGGAACAATAACATAGTGATGATCCAGAGGAACTACAACCGGCGCCTGTGCCAGGCTCTACCAAACTGAACTGATAATGAGTCAAGTCAACAAGCATTTATTAAGCGCCTGTGCCAGGCACTGTGCTAGGCATGGGGGACAAAAATGGGCAATAAAGATGTCCTGCTGAACGGCTGTATGCTCTTTGCACTGCTCACTCGTGAAACCATCTGGGCAAGGGGATTGGAACTGGCAATGTCCTAGGTTAGGGAGGGACATGCAATACTGAAAGGTGGGAGGTGGATAGGTGCGGGGAGGGTGATATGACAAAATGGGGCTCTGGGAAGCTAGTGGTGAAATGTGACTGGGAATAGCCTGCCCCCCTTCTTTCTTCCCCCCCCCCCCCCGTCCCAGGCGACCCTCTGGGCAACAACCCCTAGTGCTCCAATCCGGAGCGGTGAGATCTGGAAAGGGGAGAGGGAGAGAGACCAGAGAGAAAAGAGAGAACTGAAAAGGGAGTGGGGGACATTGTAAAAAACAGTCTTCCCTTTGTGGAGGTCAGGAAGTGGAGGGTAGTGCCGGGGGTTTAGAGCCTGTGGGGGTGGGTAAGTGGCACCAGGTCAACTCCCAGCCGGCGGCAGGAAGGAATCCGGGAGGCCGGATTCCCCAGCCTCTCTCTTGGAGCTCCTCTTATCTGAGGGAGGAGCTCTTCCTCTGAAATAGTCCGACAGGGACCCCACCCTGATACCTCCAGGGAATAGACTAAGGGAGAGAGGGAGGAGGGGAGGGGGGACCTTTTATGTCCAGGTCCCTGAAACAAAAAAAAAAAGGGGGGGGGAGGAATAGAAGAAAGTTTGAGGGGATAATCTGAAAGGCCAGAATTGGGGCACTTGGGAGACCCCTCCGTAGGATTTTTCAGATCATAAGTTCTTCTTGCTTCCTTCTCATCCACTTCATCTCCTAGGGTCCCTTCCCCATACCAGCGTTCCTCTCTGAGACATGAGTCACTCTGACTTTCAGCTTTTTTAAAAGGTATTCCAAAAGTCTTGGTGCAGTTTTAATCTTTAAAAGCTTAAGTCTTTTGATTAAGGGATTGATTGATTTATTGAGCCTGTACTTAGAGTGTTGTTTCCATATAACTGTATTAGATGCAAACTCATTTTATAAACAATATGCTTTTACAATCTCCTGCCATCATCATTCTTTCCCCAGAATCCCTTAGCCCTACCCACAAACAGGAGCATCAATAATTCAGTTGCGGTGGCAAGTGCTAGGAAGCTGAGATGAGGTGGAGGTTGGAAGGGGGTAATTGGTTTCCTCATACCTGAAACCAACATTCTTAATTCTATGCATATCTTAAGTCCAACTTGTTCTCAAGACTCCAATCCCTCTCCAGATTCCCACACAGACTCTAAACCTCAGTGTCCAGACGCACATCCTGGCTCCCAGTCCCAGACACACCAGCCCCGCCCCAGTGGCCTCTCCAGCTGCCCCTCATCTCTTTAAGCTAAAAGAACGGAAGGGGGGAGGGGAATAGACAAGAAGGAGATGACTGTATGTTAGGGGTAACAATTCAAAGGTGTATGGGGGGAATGGAAGAAGGGTAAGACTCAGAGACTGGGAGGGGCTCAGCTATCCCGTTAGGGAAGTGGGAGGTGGCTGCAGCACTGGAAAGCGCTTGTAGCCCCTGGAACCTGGCCCAGCTTCGTTTTCCCTGCTGTAGAACTGCCTAAGTCTTTTCCCGAGTCCTCAGCACTAACCCCAAAGGGGCACCACGCAGTGAGTATCAGAGATGTGTCAGAGGGAAACTCAGAGACCACGTCCTGTTTTGTCCCACTCTCCATCCCATTTTCTTTGACCTGCCCCTCTCTAAGCAGATCTGACATCGTGGAGACTTCGGGTTGTGAGGTAGAACCCTAAAAGGAGAGGAGATGGAGGGTTAGGAGGGAAGGAAGGCCAAAGTGACCAAGAAACTCTGGGACTGAGAGAAGGGCAGGGTTGAAATTAGAAGATATGCGGGACTGCGGGAGAGTAGCTGTGATAGAAATGAGAGAAATGATTAGAAAGTGAAATAAAGAAATAAACTAGGGAAAGGAAAGATGGGCAAAAAGGAACTGGACTAGGGAAATAGGTGGCAGAAGAGGTGCTAAGAGAGAAAATAGATGGGAGTGCTGGAGAGGACTGGGAAAGGGGCTACAATACGGTTAAGAAGCAAAGGAAAGCAAAGAGCAATAAGAGATTGGGGGAGGGGTCTATTTTTCTCTCTGGAGGAAGTAAATTGTCAATTTCTTCCCTCTACCCTTCCCCAGCTTCCAGCGGTTCCCTCGGAATCCCATCGTGACTTTGGGCCAGTTAGGGCAGAGGGTGAGGGTGAAGAGATCATGCCCCGGCTCTTCAGTCCCCGGCCTCCCCCCAGCGAAGATCTCTTCTACGAGACCTATTACAGCCTGAGCCAGCAGTACCCGCTGTTGCTACTGCTGCTAGTCATCGTGCTTTCTACACTTCTCGCTCTGCTTACGGTCACATGGGCCAGCGGTCGGGTGAGGAAGGGCCCCTTTGCCCAGTTAAGGGAGATAAGACTTCAGGTTTTCTCTCCTTCTTGCCTCCAGTAGAAAAAAAGGGAATGGGAATCCAGCAGATTGTCTTGTGGTTGGGTGAAGATGAATAAGAGGAAAAGATTAATTCTGGGTTGACTCTGAATATAAGATCAATCTTTTCCCAAGTTTTACATTTTTCCAGGAGGGGAATTCCACTCTGGCCCCTGGGAAATCCATTTCCTGGTTTTCTTTCCCTCTTAAGGAGCTCTTGGGGGCAGTTGTACCCACAGCCTGTCTCAAAAGGCAAATATATCTAACGGATTTTTCTTTCACACAGCCCCTAAACTCATCCCAACTCTATTCCAAAGAAACAATCATCTTGCATCTCCAAATCCAAATACCAATCTTTTATTTTCTCTCCAACTGGTTTGAGGCCAATCAATTTGAGTCAATCAATTCAGAGATAATCAATAAATATTTATTAAACATCTCTTCAGTACTAAGCATTAGCGATAAAAATAAGAGAAAAAAGACAAAAGAGTACCTGCTTTAGCTTATAATCTAAGGGGGGACACAATTTGCAAACAACTGTGTACAAATATATACAGGATTAATTGGAGAAAATCAATGGAGGGAAGTTGCTAGGAACTGGAAGAACCTTGGGGACCTTCTCCAGTTTCTCTAGGCTCATAAAGGAAATTAAGAGAAAAGTTGTCCTTTGACCAAGGCTATGTGATAAAGTGACAAAATTCATACTGGAATCTGGGTTCCTCTGAGTACTAGATCTTTTTTCAATATGCTGTACCACAGCAGTACAGCAGAAAGGGCAACTGCCTCTGGAGTCAAAGAAATTAGGTCTTGACATAAGAAGGTAAGTCTTCACTACTTTATTTAACCTCTAGGTTAAATACTAGCCTTGAATTCCTCATCTATAAAATATTAGCATTGGACTAGATGACTTCTGATCTCTCTTCCAGCTAGATCAATAATCTTATCACATAGATTAGATGGGAAGCCTTGGAGGGGGAGGAAAAGGAGGAGAGAAGAAGAACAAGATTTTATTTATTTATTTTGCTGAGGCAATTGAGGTTAAGTGACTCATCCAAGGTCACACAGCTAGGATGTGTTAAGTATCTGAGGCCAAATTTGAACTCAGGTCCTCCTGACTTCAGGGCTGATGCTCTATCCACTGCACCACCTAGCTACCCGGAAGAACAAAATTTTAAGGCAGGTAAAGTTAGTGTCCAAGTGGGGCAGTCAGGTGGCACAGAGGTTAGAGTGTCAGACCTGGAATTAGGAAAACATCTTAATGAGTTCAAACCCAGCTTCAGACATTTACTAAGTTACTAAAGTAACTTAATCTTGTTTGCCTCAATTCCTCATCTGTAAAATGAGTTGGAGGAGAAAGATAGAAAAACATTCCCATATCTTTGCCAAGAAAATTCTAAACGGGGCCACAACTCAGACAGGGAGCACCAACAAAAGTCCAATCAGAGCCCAAGCAGGGTTCATTAAAACTACAGAAAAGTGTTACCACTCAGTATCCTTACCAACCACACCTGATGTTTGCCCTAAGCAAACTTCAGGACCCACCACATCTCCCTAATTTTTGCTCAAAAGTTAATGGGAAGTGGGGCAGCTAGGTGGTGCAGTGGATAGAGCACTAGCTCTGAAATCAGGAGGACCTGAGTTCAAATCTGGTCTCAGACAATTAATACTTCCTGGCTGTGTGACCCTGGGCAAGTCACTTAACCCCAATTGCCTCAGCAAAAAAGAAAAAAAGAAAAAGAAAGAAAGAAAAAGAAAGTTAAAGGTTAATGGGAAGCTGGAAAGAGAAGAAACAAGAAGAGACTTTGGAAAAATCTGTATTTAAAATGAGATGTAAATAACACTCAAAGTTGCCTACTTTTCATTATGTTTACTTTTTTTGAGCATCCTGCTCATTCATCCAAGGTGTTTCTACCTAATTCCTTACATCTCCACTTCCAACTAGATTCTTTTTCTCTAGTCTACATCTCCCACAGGTCTTAGGCCCTATTATCTCTCCACAGGAGCTGGGCTCAGACCCAGCCTTCCTAGCTGGGGTGCTTTGCGCCCTAGGAGGCTTTGCGCTGCTGCTCTGCTTGGCTTCCCGGGAGCAGCGCCTGCAGCGTTGGACCCGTCCAGTATCCGGGCTCGTGTGGGCCGCCCTACTAGCCCTGGGCCACAGTTTCCTGTTCACTGGAGGTGTGGTCAGCGCCTGGGACCAGGTCAGAGGGGAGTGAGCCTTTAACGAGGGAGGGAAAGCTGGGGAACAAAATTAAACCAGATCAGCTGGGGTGGCAGGAAGAAAGGTTGAAAGTAAATCATTGAGTCAGGGAGAAACTGCTCCTACAGGTGAAAGAAAATAAGTCTGTTGGATGCCCAGGGGTTCTATGGACATCATTGGGACGCTTGGGAGAATCCCCTCTTCCTATTCTCATCCCTTTCAGGTCTCCTTCTTCCTCTTCATCATCTTTACCGTGTACACCATGCTGCCTCTGGGTATGCGGGACGCAGCTGCGGCCGGCTTTGCCTCTTCTCTATCTCACCTTCTGGTCCTTGGGCTGTACCTTGGACCACAGCCTGTCTCCCGGCCCCCGCTTCTCCCTCAGGTGAGCCATCAGGACCATGGAAAATCCTAGGCTCTGGACAGCTCCTCAGCCCAAAGAACAGGCTCCCTAGGATTTGGCTGAGGATTGAGCCCTCTCAGACAGTACCCGGGATCCAGTCTTTGACCCATCCTACGCTCCGATCTTTTCATTTCACTGTAGCTGGCTGCCAACGGGGTCCTGTTCTTATGCGGGAATGCGGCAGGAGCCTATCACAAAGCGCTAATGGAGCGCGCACTTCGGGCCACTTTCCGAGAGGCTCTGAGCTCTCTGCACTCTAGGAGGCGATTGGATTCTGAGAAGAGACACCAGGTCAGACCCGGAGCCTAGCATCAGGGATCGGGCATTGGGAGAGATATATCTGTTGGGATAGTTATGTGACAAGACCAGGGACAGGGGAATTGGGGGCAGCGATTACTTAGTGAGGTGAGGAGTGATGGTTTTGGAGATGGGGTTGGAAGGCAGACTTTGCCATTGAGACTTTGAATGAGAGTCACTCTGACTTTCTTGCAAGTATAAAATGAAGTTAATAAGATTTCAAAGAGCTAGTCCGCAGACTTGTTGTAAGTCTCAAGTTTTATAAACAGTGCCTAGCCTCAAAGAACTCCATTATATTCTAGGAACACCTCTTGCTGTCCATCTTGCCGGCTTACTTGGCCAGGGAAATGAAGGCCGAGATCATGGCTCGACTCCAGGCTGGGCAGGGCCCCCGGCCTGAAGGCACCAACAACTTTCACAGTTTGTACGTGAAGAGGCATCAGGGTGTCAGGTATGCTCAGAGACAGAGACAGGTAGACTGAGAGTGAGCAGATGAGACAGGCTAGGGTGAGGAGGAGTGGAGAAAGGGAAAAAAGAAGGGAGCGAAAGGAGCGGAGGGAACGCAGGCATCCTGTTGCGTGGGTTGGTGGGGTTCTAATTTTCGTCCTTCACATCCTACCTCAGCGTGCTGTATGCTGACATTGTTGGCTTCACTCGACTGGCCAGCGAATGCTCTCCCAAGGAACTGGTGCTAATGCTAAATGAACTCTTTGGCAAATTCGATCAGATCGCCAAGGTCAGAGCTGTTGAGGGATTATCGCTTTAGAAAAACCTCTTTACCTTCTGAGACCCCATTGCAACCACGTCCGGCCCCCCAGGAGCTCACTACTTCAGGGATCTTCAATTCTGGGAGATTTCCTGATATTTGAGATCCGCAGTCCACGGATCCTTCTTATCCAAAAAATCCTCCTTAATCTCCTTGCTCTTTTTTCTCGTGTTGCCTCTAATCTGGCGCTCATTTTTGCGTTTCCCTTCTTCCTTCCCCAGGAGCACGAGTGCATGCGGATTAAGATTCTGGGAGACTGTTATTATTGTGTATCTGGTTTGCCACTCTCTCTACCGGACCACGCACTCAACTGTGTGCGCATGGGGCTGGACATGTGCCGTGCCATCCGGTCAGCGCTGGGGAGACACCCTGGGGTGAACTGAAGAAAAGAAAGAACAGGAAAATCAGAGATCTGGGGGCCTGGGGTCCAGTGAGGGAAGTTGGGCGGACCGGAACGCTGGGTTTACATTAGGGTAATACTAGGTACACAATGTCTGTAGGTGGCAGTGGTTTAGGCAAAATCAGAATTGATGCCTCAAACAGAGAATCTAGGTTCGGATTAAGCTCAAGATTGAGCCCACCCTCTTTCTGCCCTTCCCCAGGAAGCTGCGGGCAGCTACCGGAGTGGATATCAACATGCGTGTGGGCGTGCACTCGGGCAGTGTGCTCTGCGGTGTCATCGGACTTCAGAAGTGGCAATATGACGTCTGGTCCCATGATGTCACCCTGGCCAACCACATGGAGGCAGGTGGAGTGCCTGGGTGAGTGGGGCTGCTCCGTTCTAGGGACCCAGACGCAAGCTCAGGGTCAAAGGAGCATTAGAAGCAGGGCTGTGCCCATAAAGTTTTAAGCTTAGGGCAAGTCACTGTCTCTCTCCCCCGCCCCCCAACCAATATATCCCCTTTAAGGACCTGGCCTGGGGCCAAGCCTAAACATGTATGTATGTGCATATACACACAGATATATACATATAGAGAGTACATATGTATATAGAATAAATGCATGTATATAGCATATATAGCTGTGTATAATATATATGTGTATATATTTGTATGTATGAATATGTGTCCAGAGCAGACTGAGGCACAATGAATGGGGTAAGAGATTTCTTACTAGAATGAATAAACTGGAGAATGGAGTGAGAGGAATGGCAGGCAAGGTGGTTGGAGGCCTGGGCACAGAGTTCCTAGGCCAAATCCAAATACTTTGTATATCACAAGTGATCAGGAAATATTTGTAGGATGAACATTTCAGGTGGAAGTTGGTCAAGATGATCTAGAAAGGAAGGGAGTTGGATTATATGGCTTCTGAGGTCCTTTCCAGCTCTAGATTTATGAAACTATGATATCTTGGGTCTCTTCCAATTCTTAATATTCTATTACTTTTGTAGTGGATGAGTAAGAAACCTGGGGCTACTGACAATCCACTTTCCCTTTTTATCTCCCCTCTCCTTCCCTCCCAAGTCGAGTGCACATCACAGGGGCAACCTTGGCCTTGTTGGGAGGGGCTTATGCTGTGGAAGATGCAGCCCCAGGGCATCGGGACCCTTATCTTCGGGAGCTTGGGGAACCCACCTACCTGGTCATTGACCCAAGGGTGAGATCCTCCATCCCAGCCCTCAGCACAGTTGATAAGACCTAGACTGATTGAACCCTTAAAGCATGGTGGCAGAGTGAAGAGTCCTAATTTGGAATTAAATAACCTAAATCAAATTCCTGTTCCTCTACTTATATATGTGTCCATGAGCAAATAATTTTTCTTTCTAAGACTTCAGCTTTCTCATTGTAAAATGGAAACATTATTCTAGTCTAGATGACTTCTAATTTCCCTTCCAGTTCTAAGACTTTATGACTCCAGACAGCACCCAAACCCAGTTAGGCCCCTTCTCTTGACTTCCATTGGAGATACATTGCCAGAGTCTAAAGTAGAATGCAGAAAAGATTTAGGAGAACTGGGCTCCTTCCATTTCCTGAGGAATTTGAGTGGGAGGGGAAAGAGGAGGTGGCATAATAGTGGAGGGGTCTTGCCATCAGCCTACCTTTCTTTAAAATTTTCCAGGCAGAAGAGGAAGAAGAAGAGGAAATAACTGCAGGAGGCCCACTGTCTGCTCCTGAAGGACCCAAAATGCGTCCATCACTTCTGATGACCCGATACTTGGAGTCCTGGGGTGCAGCCAAGCCTTTTGCCCACCTCAGCCACCCGGACAGCCCTGTGCCCACTTCACCTCCTCTTCCGGTATGTCTGCTTCCTTATCTGGGCTCTTCCCTTACCATTCTCTTCTTTGGATAGATGTCTCTATTGTCATCCTTGGAATATACATTCCTTCTCTCAGTACTATTTATCCACATGTCAGGGCCTTCAGGCCCCTGCTTACCTTCATATCTCTCAAGTGAACTCTCCTCCCTTGTAACCCTTGATATTTTATAATACCCCAAGATTCTGAGTTCATCCTCCAATTGGATTAACCAGACCTTAATCTGCTCTCCCTGGCTTCTAAAATCACCTCAACAAAGATTCCCAATCTTAAATCTCCCAAGCTGCTAAACTCCTCAGGCATGATCTCAATTCCCTTCCAGCTCCACTTTCACCTCCAGTTGGGACATTCCTTTCTCTAAACTAGATTAATGTCCAGAGACAGATGCTAGTGTTTGCCGAGGTCGTCAGTTCCAGTATTACACACCCCTTCCTATCAGGAAATGTTTCTGCTTAATTAGAAAACAGTCTGTTGCAGCTTTAAAACAAACAAAAAAAAAATAGGAATCTATTCAGTCTTTCTTGGAGGAGAAAAGATTTTCATAGCAATCTTCTCTGTTGAGGAAGAGAAGAATGATGAGGCTACTATATATAATATTGCCCCAATATTTTTACAAAGGTGATATCAAGTTAAAAATCATATTTTAGAGCTATTCTCTTCTCCTTCCCCCTCTTCCTCTTCCCCATTAAAAAAAAGAAATAAAAACAAAACCATTTGCACACACACACATGCACATGTACTCACACATAGCCAAGCAAAACAAATTCTCATGTTGGTCATGCCTCCAAAAATATATGTTTCAATTTGCATCCTGAGTCTATCACCTCTCTCAGGAGGTAGGTAGCAAGTTTCATTATGCTTCTTCTCGAATCATGATTAATCACTGAGTTGATCAGTTTCCTCACCCCTTCTTTATAAAGAAGACATCTGGTATGAGAGAATGCTCAGCAGCATTGCTCTAGATTTGATGCAATATGCTTCTGCTCTCCTGCCCCCTTTCTCTTTCTGTCACTCATAGCCCAATCACATTTCTTAGCCATTATTTCTTTTGTCATAAATTTCTATTTGAGATCCAGTCTCCTTAGTTAGAGTGTTATTTTGTTTAGGAGTAGTTCTTCCCTCAATCTATGTTTCCACTAACTCCTTTCTTTTCACTCATTTCCCTGTTGAGTGAAATGTCTTTCTGCCCACGAATTATCTATGGTATTTTCCCCTCATTTGACCAAGGCAGATAAAAGTGAGGTTCAAATGTTACCTTTTCCCTTCTTTCCTTCTTCTTTGTTTGAACAGTCTTCTACTTGGTTCACACAAATTATGAGATAATTTCCCCTACCCTCTCCCTTCCTGTTCTTTTTCTCCTCCCTTTCCTTTTTTTCTTTTAAGATCATCAAACTATAAATAAAAAACACGCCCATGCCCCTGTCTTGTTAGATTCCCTTTATGGTTCCTAGTGATGTTAAAGTTTGGGGGGAATACATGTGTCATATCCCCAAATTAGAGTGTAAACAGTTCATTCTTGTTTAGTCTAATATTATTGCTCCTTGTTTTTCTTGACTCCTGTATGTGTTTTTAAGTTTCTGGGCAGTTCTACTCTTTTTATCAGTAATGTTTAGAATCTCTATTTCTTTGAAAATATATTCCTTTCAAACCCCCCCCCATAGGATTATATTCAATTTTGCTTGGTAAATTATTACTCTCATACTGATGCAAAAGACCTTTTACTGACCTTCTAAGTTGCCTTAAGCTGAAAATTTGTTTCACTTCATTTGTGGGTTCTATTGCTCTAGAATTTGTTTTGAGGCTTTTTTTGTATTTTGCAGTGTTTTAGAGAGACCTCAGGCTAGTCCCTGCCTTTTTTCTACCATCTTAGTTCTGCCTCTCCTCTCCTTTCATTTATGAAATAATGTTTAACCCTTAAAAAATTCTCTCTTTTAGGAATTCTAATTGAACTCCTGCACAAATTGTTTTTTTTTCTTCTCTTGTATATGTTTTGGAATTGCATTTTTCTTCTAGGATTCCATCTTGAACATTCTCATTACTATAACAACTCTTTTTGGTAGTATTATTTTGTTTGTTTGTTTGTTAATTCTTCCAGTTTGTTACTTCCTGACTTTGGACTTAATGTTTTGTCTGGGCTCTGCTGTATTTCTGAAGGGAATGGCTTGGCAGTAATTGGTCATGTTTCATGTCCTCTTGATAGTCCTAAGTAGTCATAAGAGGCCATATGTAGTCTAGATATGGGTTGGGGTAAACAGTCCTATTATTCTGCCCTCATAATGAAGAAAGTGAGTATTACAAGTATCATAATAATAATGCCACATTCATAAGTATTCCAAATGTTTTCATGTTAGCACCATCAGATAATTATCTCCATCTTTTACATGAATAAAGAATGGCTCGGAAAGGTTAAATTACTTGTCCAAAGTCACACAACTAGTGAGTATCAGAGCAAGGGTTTGAACCTAAATCTCTTGAGCACAGGATTAGAGCTCCTTTTACAATATCAAGAGTATGTACCTTGTGCTTTTTCTTAATAAAAAGTGGTAGAGCTATGTCCTCCTCAACTAACTGCCTCCTGGACTATAGTCCAGGGTCAAAACCAAAGAGATCAGGGTGATTTTTATCTTAATTTACCAAATATTAGAATAACATCAACCCCCATTTCATCCCCTCTAAACATCTCTAGTCCTGAATTCAATTCTCACTGAACCCTCAAACTTTTTTCATATTTTATGATTTTCTTTTTTTTAATTGTTATATAGCAAATGTGCCTTAGTGATGCAATAATTTAAATCCTGTATACTTAACACATTGTTTTTTTCAATAAGTACCAACAATACATTTCCAATAGCAGTAATAGCAATAGCAGTAGTATCCCATTAAGATAGTGTATTGAAAGATATGTGTATATATGTACATATACATATATGTATGTTAATATCTAGATAATATAATGTATTTTTATCATTCTCCTTTGGCAACATTGGTTTAGTGCCTGAGTTTTAATTCAAAACAACACTATTGTGCAAAAGCCAATTATATTAAAGTAAAATAAATTAAAATAACATGATTAAGCTTTTTCTTTTATTATTCTCTCCCTTCCACTATTCCCCTCCTTTACCAAATAAAATTTATAGAACCTTTTATTTGTATATATTTATGTATATATTTACAAAATATATACCAAGCTTCATAATCTAACAAACATATTCCTACATTGGTCATATCTGAAAATGTATCTCTTTCTGAATTTTAAGTTTTGTGAGCTTTCTATCAAAAAGCAAGTTGCAAAAAAAATAAAATTAAATTAAATTAAAAAGCAAGTTGCATGTTTCATTTTCATTCTTAAGACTATCATTGCATTGTTTAGAGTTCTAAAGTCTTTCAAAGTTGTTTTCCTTTATAACGTTGTTTTTGAATAAATTCTTCTAGTTCTGCTCACTTTGATCAGTTTATATAGAGATCTTCCTGGCATCTGGATAGAGCATTGGACCAGGAGTCAGGAAATCTGAGTTCCAGTTTAATCTCAGATACTTCCTAGCTGTATGACTCTAGCCAAATCTTAACCTCTGTCACCTTAGTTTCCTCAACTGCAATAATGAGGATAATAGCTGCCTCACAGGATTATCATGAGGATCAAATACCTGAAACATAGGAGACACCATATAAATGCTTATTCTGTGCCTCCTTCCTTCCCTTCCCAGGTGTCTTTGGAACTATCAGTTTCTTGATTTCTATGTCACAACAACTTTGCATTGCATTCATATACCACAACTTACTTAGTCATTTCCCAATAGGAGGCCATCCCTTAATTTCCAATGTTTGGCTACTACGAAAAGATCTGCTATGCAAATAAATACTTTTTCTCTTTGATTTCCTTGGAGAACATTGGCCTAAAAGTAGAATTGCTAGGTTAAAGGGTTCGTACAGTTTTGTGATTTTGGAGATATAGTTCCAATTTACTATCTAAAATGGCTGAAACAATCTCAGCTCCACCAGTAGAACATTAGTGTGCCTCTTTTCCTGCAGCCACTCCAACATTTGTCATTTTCCTCTTCTGTAAATTTTGCCAGTCTGATGGATGTGAGGAACTTCAAAGTTTCTTTAATTTGTGTTTCGCTAACTATTAGTGATTTAAAGATTTTTGTATATGGCTGCTGGTAGCTTAGATCTTTTTCTTTGAAAATTGCCTTTCATATCCTTTAGCTATTTATCATCTATTCTAGAATGACTCTTAAGTTTTATCAATTTGAATTCATTTTACATTTATCTTGGATACAAGACCTTTATCAGACAAACTTACCATAAAGTTTTTTTTCTAGTTACCTGTTTTCCTTCTTATTTTAACCACCTTAAAATTGTTCAAAATTAAAAAAAAAAATTTAAAAGAAAGCTAATAAAAGTCCTCAATTAGAGTGGTGGCAATGAACATGGAAATGAAAAGATGGGTATGGAAAATATTAGAAGGAAGATTTGATGGGATTTGGCAACTAAATGAATATGGAGGGAAAGGATCAAGATGATATTGATGGTCTTGAAACTAGGATACTGGATAAAAGATGATACCATTGAAAGAATAGAAAATTTTGAGAATAGTGATGGTGGTTGAGAGAAAGATAAAGAATTCAGTTTGGAGCATGCTACATTTGAAATGCTGGTGGAATATGTAGATAAATATATTCTAAGACTGCAATTTGAAAAAGTGATCAACTTTTCTATCACTGTTCATCTTAGTTTTATTTAGTTTTACTACTGAACTCTGTCTGTCTCCCTCAATTACCTATTCTGGAAAAAGCAATCTTCTGGGATTTACTTCCTGACACAGTTAGGCATCCAAACTCCTGGAAACTTTAAAAACCCAATGACTTAAAAGTAAAACAAATTATGCAAACCAACAAGCATGTATTAAATACTGTGCTAAGTGCTGGGGATACAAAAACAAAATGAAAAATGGAACCTTTCCTTGAAGATCTTATGCTGTAGCAGAGCAACTCCAGGGTAGCAGCAGAGCAAGTAAAAGGTCTGCTATCAAAGAACTTCCCAGGTGTGAGACACTGACATTCTCTTTTCTCAAGAAGTCCTCATCAGTTGGCAGTGGGAAAGGGTAACCAAAAAATGAGGAGTAGTAGGGCATCTTGATTGGAGATATTAGTGATTATTTTTAACTTAAAATTTTCCAGCTTATGTTGCTGTAAAAAGACCTGAGGGACATTTGCTAGCAGAGTTTCCTCATTTTTCTTTATTTTCCCCTAACAGGAAAATGCTTTGGCCTCCCTGGGCCCTCAGAGGAGCCTGGATCGGTAAGAAGAAGCCCAATAAGCATTAACTTAACTGGCCTGGGGAGCTGGGATAAGGACAGAGGTAGTTTAAAGTGCAGAGAGTTGAACAAATCAGCATTATCCTATGTTCTTACCACGCAATAGCACCAAAGTTTAGCCCAAAGACATGAGGGAAACAAGACAGTTTCTCTGGTGATGGGCTGAGGTCTCTCTCCAACAGGACCAGAACTCCTAGAGGACTTGAGGATGAACTGGACACTGGGGATGAGAAATTCTTTCAAGTCATCGAGCAGCTTAATTCCCAGAAGTAAGTAGAAATCAGAATCTATATCTCAGGACTCCCAATATTGAGGGACCAGGGGATGAGGAGATTGGGAATGAATGGGAATAGTGGTTTGGTGCATTTTTATATGGGCTAGAGTGAGTAAGAGAAAGTAGGACATCTAACCATTAAAAAAAAAAAACTAACTCTGTGCCTTACTCCCCTGCTTCTCCAGACAGTGGAAACGATCCAAGGACTTCAGCCCACTCACCTTGTACTTCCGGGAGAAAGAGATGGAGAAGGAGGTATGGAAGGACTAAATCTAAAGGAGGGGTGAAGGGGAATACTAAAGGGATCACTCAAAGACCCTTAAAGAACTCCCTAGCCAGTTGACCCAAAGTCCTTGCCCTTGCTCAGTCATGGACTAGCCAGCCAACCAGTAGATTAAGTTCTTCCTATGCACTGACTGCAGAAGACAGTTCTGGGGTTGGGTTGGGTTGGGAACATTTTATCAGATATGTTTAATGATTTGTACTTTGATATCACTTAATTAAAACCTGATTTGGAATTTTAATGCACCTGTATGTGTGAATGCACACACACACACACACACACACACACACACACACACACACATACTTCTTTGCACAGAAGAAACTTTTTTTCTCTTTTCACCAATTTTTATACCCAGATGTGCCATATGTATTCCTTTTTGGCCTAAGTTTCTACTCTAACAGAGGGGATATTTTGAGAACTGAAGTGAGAGTATCTTAAGATGGGAAGGAATAATACCCTGTGAGTTATGAAGCTAAGAGAAGCCACATACTAAGGCTAGATTGACTCCTTCAAGGTAATAAATAGCATTGATCCCTTGATCTGAACCTCCACATCCAATCCCTTCTCCCTTAGTATCGGCTCTCAGCTCTCCCTGCCTTCAAGTATTATGCAGCTTGTACCTTTCTGGTTTTCCTCTCCAACTTCACCATTCAGATGCTGGTGGCCAACAGGTGAGCTATCCCTGCCCTTACCCCAGTCCTCTTTGAAGGAACTGAGCAAGAAAAGATGTTGTTCTCTCCCACCGAGACATTGAGGTGAAAAGAATACTGAACCTAGACTCAGAAGAACTACACCACTAAAATTTATGACCCCAGGGAAATCACTTAAACTCTCCAAGCCTTAGATTCCTCCTTTGTCAAATGAGTACGATGTGTGTCTTTCCTCCCTCAGAAGGTTGTTATGAAAATGTTTTATAATTGTAAAGTCCTATGTAAATGTAAATTATAACTATTGTTGATTCCCCTGACTCTTTCTTCCCTCTTTCCCATTTTCTCCTCTTTTTTTTCTTCACCCTTCTCATTCCCCATTGTGACAGGTACCAAGAGGTGGGAATTGGCAGCTGAGGTAGTAATATTGAGTTGGCTTAGGAACTTATCATCATCGTTATCCTCACATTTCACATACTCTCAAGAACCTTGCAAACATACTTCAACAAAGAGCTGAGATTTCATCAGGATAGATCAGAGTCTCTCCATCTTTTAGTGGGTCTGCATGAGTTGCTCTGGCCTGATAATTTCCCACATATAGTGGCCAAGCCTTTTTTTTAAGAGGCAATTTGAGGTTAAGTGACTTGCCCAGGGTAACACAGCTAGGAAGTGTTAAGTGTCTGAGGTCATATTTAAACTCAGGTCCTCCTGACTGCAGGGCTGGTGCTCTATCCACTGTGCCACTTGGCTGACCCAGCATGTTTCTTTTAATGTACCTAGGCTGACCCTTAGGTTCCAGGACCATACTTGTAGCCTTTAAAACTTGATGAGATCTGCCAGAAATCCCTATTTTCAAGAACCCAGTATCGCCTCCAACCATAATATAATAATTGCTGGCATTATATAGAATTTTAAGGTTTATAAGGTGCTTTACAAATATTATTCCACTTTATCCTCACAACAACCTTCCTTGACCTCCACTCTCCTAGACAGCAAGCAATCTGTATTATTACCATTTTACAAGTAAGGAAATTGATGCAAACAAAAGTTAGTGAATTTGACCAGAATCATAGAGCTAGTAAGTGCCAGATTTTGAACTTGGATCTTCTTAACTTCAAATTCGGTGTTCTCTTCATTCTGATAGAAAATAACTACCTTTCCAGCTCTAGTCTTTCCCTAATAGCTATTTCATCTGGTCCTCCTGGACATGCAATTCAACAACACAAGATTAGATTGTCCAGGATATTCTCCCAGGCAGAAAGCTCCACTTAGGCAGTCCATCAGGATGATTGTGCAGGAGAATCATATGAGTGGTTTTTTTTTCCTATTTCTGGAAGGCCCCCAGCTCTGGCTGTCACTTATGGCATCATCTTTATCCTCTTCTGCCTCCTCCTCTTCATCTGCTTCTCAGAACACTTGACGGTAAGATAAGACTACAGAACCCCAGACCAGATTATTATTATTTAAACTGTCCCAGTAATCTGGGGCAAGCTGTTCTTTTTGTTTCAGATTTACCTGGGGCTTGGGGCTTTGTTCTTTGGGGGCCACATCCACTTTTTTTGGTTCATGAACTGGGAAAGGACAGGGGAAGGGAATAATAGGAAAAGAAGAATGGAGAGAAGAAAGAAAAATGACTGTAAAAACTGCTGAACTTGGGACTCATTTTTTATTTTTCTTAATTAAGTGAGACTTAGACCAGGGAATGAAGCACTGATCCTACCTAAGGGAATCTATCTAGGGTTTTGCTCCTATTCTGGATCTATCAGATTAAGCATCCTAGAGATACTCCAGCAACCTATTCAGATCCTGCCATCCTGGGAACAGGTGGGGCCATAGATTATCCCAAGGGAGTAGGATCAGGATTTCCTACTTCATTTAAAAGAGAGGCCATTGGTATGTGGGGGATTTGGAGAACCTTCTGAGACAATCTTAGTCAGAACCTTTCCTGAAGGCAGAGCCCCCACCTCATATCTAATTCAATTTTCTTCTACTCCTTTCTCCCCAGAGATGTGTCCTGAAAGGTCCTAAGTTTCTGCATTGGCTTCCAGCCCTCTCAGGAACAGTAACCACAAGACCTGGTCTTCGAGTTGCCCTCGGCACGACCACCATCCTTATTGTCCTCACCATGGCCATTGTCAATCTGGTGAGCAAGCCTGGGCTGTAAAAACAAAACAGCTGGCCGTGAATGTGTGGTGTAAAGAAAAAGAGAAATGGCGGGGGGGGTAAGAGGGAGGAATAGGAGTGGACAGAGCACCAGCCCCTAGTATCATGAGAATCTGAATTCAAATTCAATCTTAGACACTTACTAGCTGTGTGACAGGTCATTTAACCATGATCGTCTTACACATACACACACACAATCACACCTAAGTGTGAAACCCAAAGCCTGTACCATTAGGGTACTGTAGCATTAAGTGGTGGGTCAGTTCTCTGAAAGTCCCCATAGCTGTGACCATAACACCCTTGAAAGAATTGCAAATCAGCCTTTCCAGATGCAGATGTTGCTTGTGAATTGGAAATGAAATAAATCGAAGGCAAGAGGGAAGAGGAGAGAGGTTAGAGAATGCACCTGCCTCTCAATCTCCTTGTATCATTATCATCCTCTCACATGAAGGGATTGATTCTGCTGGTCAGAATTAGATCCCCAGGAGCCACTAGCAGGTTGCTCCCATAACACACACAAGATAGAAGAAAAGAAAAGAGAAACCTAATACTCATAGAAGAGCAGAAGGGGAGAATCGGGGTCTGGGAACAAGTTGGTTGATAATTGGGAATTTGCCAATACTCCTATTAGATCCTTAATCTTACCACTTCTTTTCCTCTTGCCATACTCAACCCCAATTAATAACACTGAACTGTTTAACTAGGACCTGACCCAATACAAGAAACATAGCCTCATTTCTCCAGGATAATTAAGGGTCAATCCCAGCCCACTTGTGTGCTCAGAAAATTGTCTTGCTCTTTCTCAGCTCTCTCTCCTTTAACAGTTCTTTCAGCCAGTGTCTGACTGCTCCTTCCCAGTCCACAATTCCTCTGCTGCTGCTCTCAATAGCTCCTGGGAAATCTCTGGTTCCTTGCCTCTCATCAGCATCCCGGTGAGTCTTCTGCCTGACTCCACCAGTAATCACTGTCCCAGGCTCTACTTAAAGATCTCCTCACCTTGGATACGACACATCTCCTTCTATAATCAGGACAGAAGGGATATAAATTTGGCCTCAAAGTTTCATTCTGTTTGGCGAGGGGCACTAGAGAAACCCAAATCTTTCTCAGTTCTCTGTTGGTCCACAGAAATAGGAACTGGGAAAGGGAGGGGGACAGGAAGAGGGAAAATGGCAACCTTAGGAGCCAGAAAGTTGTGCGCGCACACACACACACACACACACACACACACACACAAACATGCACACACACACACACATACACACACATACAAACATGCACGCACACACACATACACACACACACACACACACACACCTCACTTGGCATAAAGGTCATAGGCTCTACAAAAGAGACTTTAGAGATCATCTGATGCCATGCCCTTCTACAGAAAAGGTGATTTCTTCCTCCATACCCTGCCTCTGATTCTTGTCCCTTTCCCTGATATTCCCACCTCCACCTGTCTCTATGTCTCCAGTACTCCATGCATTGCTGTGTTCTGGGTTTCCTCTCCTGCTCCCTCTTTCTGCATATGAACTTCGAACTGAAGCTGCTGCTGCTACTGCTCTGGTTGCTGGCCTCCTGCAGCCTCTTCTTGCATTCCCACGCCTGGCTATCTGACTGCCTTGTTGCCCACCTCTACCCGACTCACAATGCTCAAAGGTACCCGACCCTGAGGAGTGAGCCCAGATCGTAGTCAACTGTGGTCTGTTGGGTGAGGGGGAAGGGCAAACCTGGGCTGGTTGGATCTGTCTCTGGTGCTGATTCTGTTAATTGAGGAAAAATGAAAAGAGGTTGGAGAAGAGCTTGGAAAATGGGGGAGATTGGGGGAACAAGTGTGATGAGAAGCTCTAACATGTGGTCTTCCCAGGCCCGGAGTGCTAAAGGAGCCCAAACTGATGGGTGCAATCTCCTTCTTCGTCTTCTTCTTCACCCTTCTGGCTCTGGCTCGGCAGGTCAGTTTACCAGCCTTAAGTCTCTGTACTACCCAATTCCATGGGGAGAGGAGGTCGAAGGAGGGAGTATACACAGTACTCTGGGTCTACCTAGAAATGGATGAAGTTGGGTTTCCCATATCTGTGATTTGGTATGCACCTTGCCCTTGGCTATACCCCCCACTTTCCCCTCAATCATGTCCCTGTCCAATCTTTTATATCCAGATTCATTCTATAAGGTTAATCCCAGAACAAAATTTCAAAGAAGATAGAGTTTGTCTTCTGGGTGACTTCAGGCTCACCCTTCTTCATCCTTTCCCCACTGTTGATTTTCTTTCTCCTCACAATCTCCAGGAGTCCAATATCCTTAAACTCTTTCTTCTCTTCTCCAGACCAAAAAGGAAAGAATGTGGTATCAGTCACACCTCAATGTAAATTTTAAGTTCCTTGACTATCTTTTCTGGGAAGTACTTGTACTCCAAGATTTCCCTGTTATTATGAAATAAAAATTTAAGCATCATGGAGAAAGGGGAAATATGTTTTGGAATGTGTGTATGAGATGAGGCGGTTTTCCTATTGTCTACCTACATGGAAAGTCAACCCTACCCTGACCCCTGGTTTCTTTGCATTGATGCTTCCTTTCCTCCACCCTCTATGGTGGTAAACTCCTCCCAGAATGAGTATTATTGTCGATTGGACTTCCTGTGGAAAAAGAAGCTTCGTCAAGAGCGAGAGGAGACAGAGACAATGGAGAACCTGACTCGACTGCTGCTGGAAAATGTGCTGCCTGCACATGTTGCCCCCCAATTCATTGGTCAGAATCGGCGAAATGAGGTGACCTTGACCTCTCATAACTATATATATAATATATGTATATACATATACGTATATATGTATATAATATATATATATATATTTCTAAACACTATAGAGCAACTCTTGTTCCTGCAATGAGTTGACCTTTCCCTTGTTCTTAACTTTTAACCCTCAGAATCACAATGAAATGTTCCCCAATCTTTAGTTTCCCCAAACTTCTTCACCAAATAGACCTGTTTCCCTCCTTCAATGTTTACAAAAAATTAATGGACTGGGATAATTCCATGGAGTATATAAACAGGGGGAGGAAACCATTCTACATAGACAAGGAATTTGAGGTGGAAGTGTGCCTCATCTTTCTGACTCTTCCACTCACCCAGGACCTCTACCACCAATCCTATGAGTGTGTCTGTGTCCTCTTTGCGTCTGTCCCTGACTTCAAGGAATTTTACTCTGAGTCCAACATCAACCGTGAGGGGCTAGAATGTCTTCGGCTACTGAATGAAATCATTGCAGACTTCGATGAGGTGAAAAATCTTCCTATCTTTGTACTTCAAGCTCCATTCCCCAATGTTTCCCTTGTGAATCTTGCTGACTTTTATACATCTACTGTATCCTTCCCCAAAACTAGCAAACCTGTTTTTCCCCACCCCAACACTCCCCATTTGGGTCTTCCACTTTCCTCTCCCACAAGTATCCTATTTATCCAGTACTCATCATCTTCCTAAATTCCCTATTGCAGCTCTGCTCCATCCCAGTTTCCCCTCCCAAAAGTTAGAGTTGGAATTGAGATAAGAATAGGGAGAGAGATTTGGCTCCTAGTCAGTACTGTTACTGTCCCCCACAGCTACTCTCTAAACCCAAGTTCAGCGGTGTGGAAAAGATCAAAACTATTGGCAGCACATATATGGCAGCTACAGGGTTAAATGCCACCTCTGGACAGGACACCCAACAGGTATTTCGTCCTTTCCCTTCTGTGTTCAGCAGTTTCTCCCAATTCTGGAAAGTCTTTTGGGATCAACTCCCTTTGGTCAAATCCCAAGGGTGAAGCCTTTTTCTGTTCTCTTAGTAGTGGATTCATGGAAAATGATCCTCCAAATTTCTTCATTGATATATTTAATGTCATTTTCCTTCAATGATGCATCCTGGAGAAAATACCTCCCCAGACCCTCACTAGTATATCCCATAAATATAACCTGTCTCTGTTCCTTTGCTGGTTCATTCTGGTGGGTGGCACTTGTTGCCAGGACTCTGAACGAAGTTGCAGCCACCTGGGCACTATGGTGGAGTTTGCAGTGGCACTGGGGGCCAAGCTGGAAATCATCAACAAGCACTCATTCAACAACTTCCGCCTTCGTGTGGGTAAGAGAGACAGACTTTTTCTCCTAGCCCTCCCACAGGGTCCCTTTCATCACATACTCTCCCCCATCTCTCTCAGATCTAGTTAGGGCTTCCTTAAGACATTCTTTCCTTACCAACTCACCCTCCATCTGTTGTACCAGAGGTAGAAGAGTGACACTAAAAACCAAATCTTTGAAAAACTAACCCAATTCCTCACCTTTCCCATAAACTTAGAGTTAAAGTCAAGGCTTTGTCTGTGGGATGATGACATCTCATCATCACAGGGTGGCTGGAGAAAGTACATCTACAAGTCCTGAAGAGTTTATATGTGGTCATGTCAGCAATCATAATTCCTTTCCCAATGAATGATTGGGTAATGAAATAGTATATTGCTTTGGTTCATATCTTAATGACCCTTTCAGCTAGAGAATGAGCCTGACTAGTATTTGGTTTGTAAATCATACCCTTTCTCTACATCCGGTACCCAGCATTCAACTAAGTTTCCCCTGGGGGTAAGAATTCCTCCCTCCTATTTCAGGGTTGAATCATGGGCCAGTCGTGGCTGGGGTAATTGGAGCACAGAAACCACAGTATGACATCTGGGGCAACACTGTGAATGTGGCTAGCAGAATGGAGAGCACGGGGGTTTTGGGCAAGATCCAGGTAAGGGGGAGGAGAGTCAAGAGAAATGTGATGAGCAGACAACACGCAGGGGACAGGACACAGAAAGCAGGATCCCATCCCTAGCCCACCATTAATCTCACTTATCATTTCCAGGTAACCGAGGAGACAGCCCGGGTCCTACAGTCTTTGGGCTACACCTGCTATAGTAGAGGAGTAATCAAGGTTAAAGGCAAAGGACAGCTCCGAACCTACTTTCTATCCACAGAATTGACACGACCTGGGCCCACGCTTACCTGAAATACTCCTTCCCTCCTCAGTCCTTTCACCTCTAAAATACTAAATAAAACAACACTGCCTCATCTAGAATAACTAGTGCTGATTGCTGCTTTCTGACTCACCACATTCATCATTCTGCCTCTGAACAAATGGTGGTTCCTTCCCAGAGACAGATAATAGAATTGGGGGATGAAGTAGTGGTGGAGTTCCCAGCTTCTGAAAAAGATAGAGCCAAAGTATCCTTCTCTCACCCATTCCAACTTGCCTCATTCAGCATCTTAGGAAGGAGAAGACCTTTATTCGGAGGCATAGACTTTGCTTTCCTCAGTTCAGGATAACCAGGAAGGTCCCTTTGTGGCTCTGTTTTCTGATTTCAAGCATTTGCCCCTATGGCAGATGCTTCCTCTCTACTTTCCTACCAATGCCTAGGGAAAATGCCAAAGAAAAAATTTGTTCTCAGAACCACTAGTGCCCCAGATGAAGATTTAGAGAAAGGCTCACCATCAAACTTTCCACTCTGAATCTACAACTATAGGGTTTGATTGAGGAGTCTCTGAGGCCACTGTTCATCCCTAGGGAATCGACAGAGAAATTTAAAAACAGAAATTGCCTCAAACTAGATATGAAAGGAAACTTTGAAAGCTGACTTGTTAGATATTTCATTACTCTAATTACCTTCTGGGTAAGACTAAAGTGATTATCAGCAGGAAATCTGACAATCACTGATAATCACTATGGGTACCACTCTAGATGGAGGTCACAAACATGCTTTTTTTGTTCCAGTTATGCAGGGCTTCCAGAAAGGGCCAGCTGTGATGGGTAAAATATATATGTGCATATATATGCACTCATACACAAACACACATATACACTCACATTCACATATACGTATATATGATCAATGGCAACATCTTTCTTCATTTTCTTATGAATGATTTGGAATTACCAGGCTTGTGACACATGGGTTTCCTAGTTCAAGGCAATGATACATGTATGTAAGTATAAGCATGTATATGTGTATATATGAGCTTATGTATATGTCTCCCATTACTAAGATGCCTAGTTTCCCTCATTCTATTACCAGAAGAGTGAGTCATCCTCAAACCCAGTTACATGGTCATCAGATGGCTCCTTCAAAATCCCAGAATTATCAGTATTCTAACTTCTGTACCCAGAGTCTCAGTAGTCTACAACTACAAGGTTTGCTGGGAAAAAGTCTAAATTGTCTCTGTCAACACTCCATGGAGCATACCTCATGAATATACATGTTTTCAGGCTTTCATTTTTAATTTTAAAAACTGTATGAGGAGACAGATCAGAATGTGGTTATTCTGTTGTTTATCTTTTTTCCATCTTCTCCTGTTGTCCCACAGTCTGTGTCAATTCATCTCTTTTATAAACAGACTGTCAGTCCACTGAGAGCTTCCTCTGACTCCATGTCCCCTGGGGGAAATGACTGAGCTGGTATGAGACAGCATTTTGCTTCAATCATCCTGGGAACAAGAAAGCTGACCCCAGCACAGGCCCACCCCCAACCATGCAGGCCTTACTCTGTAGTTCATAGAGTGGGATTGGTGGAGTTGGTGGAGATAGTGGCGTTCTCTGCTGATCCAGGTTCCAGAAGATTGTTGAGGTTGTTACAGGGGGTTTGAACCTGGGTGCCCCTCCGGGTGGTAGAAAGCTCTGAGCCAGTGCCTTCGAGCAACTTGGCTATAAAGCCTACACCAGCTGAGCGGAGTAGCCCACCACCAGCACAAGCATACAGGATAGGGTTCAGACTGCTACTCAAGAAGGCGAGGGCAATAAGAACATAGCGAGCCAACTGCAGCCGCTGTCCCACAGAGCCTTCCCCCATACGATACCCACCTAGGGCCCGGGAAGCCTCTCCAAAGTTCACAACATGGTAAGGCAACCAGAAGGCAGTAAAAGTCAAAATGATCAGCACCACCAGGCGTCCAGTGCGGCGTCTCCGGTGGAATCTGGTGGCTTGAAGCCGCCGACCAATGTCTGAGTAGCTGCCAACAATGGCTATAAAGGGCAGCACAAAGCCTGTGATGGACTCAAATAGCAAGTGAAAGGCTACTTGGCCAAGACTAGAGTAAAAGAGAGTACAGATCTCTCTATCTTGCTTTTCATGCACTTGTCGGTACACAATGACAGGCACTGCCAGAAAGAAAGAAACCACCCAGATGCTCGCCAAGACTTTCCAGACAACTGCCTTGGTTCGGAATTTCTGAGAAATGAAAGGACGAGCCACAGCCAGGGAGCGGTCAAGGCTCATGGCGGTGATGAGGAGGACGCTGGCGTACATGCTGACTCCACAGGTGTAATGGCAGAGGCGGCAACCGGCCAGACCAAAGGACCACGTTCCCTTGGCCAGGAAGTGGAGGAAGAAGGGCGCAGTAAGCAGCACCGCCAGGTCAGCCAGTGCCAGGTTCAGGACCAAAAGGGCAGTGACAGAGCGACATCGCATTTGGACCAGGATACTCCACACCACAAAGCTGTTTCCTGGAAGTCCCAATGCCAGGGCCAGCGAGAGCAATATGATGGACAGGGACTGGATGAACATTAAATTGGAAGAATTTGCTTCAGGGGCTGTGATGTTGGTGGCCATTGGGAAGACCTGGATGAAGAGTTAGGGAAAGATAGGGAGAACTAGACAGAGGACAAAGGCAGAATTTCCTATCAGCCTTCACCTTTGTCTGGGGTACACCTGCCCCATAAGGTGCCAAGGGCTCAGTACCTTATAGGCTTTCCCTAAACTTTGGGAAGTCTTCTACACTATGAGACACAAACTTTGAAATTCTATCCTATTCTAGTATCCAAGCTTGCTTTACAGGGGTTGTCCTATCCTACTTCACCCATCCTCACCCCGCCTTAGGGAGAGAAATGAACCAATTTCCTAACTGGGCCATAGGGTTTCCTGCCCACAGAATCAAATTGCCAAATTTGCAGTGGTTGCATTTCTACACCTCTATAATCCTTCTGCCTTTCAGAAAGAGGTTGTCTCAGAGTAAAAATGGAGTTTCTTCTTCCCCAACCCTGTCTTGTAATCAGTTCCCCCATTCTCCTGTCTCCTCTTATACTTCTTTCCTACAGGTATGACTTACTGTACCCTTAGAGCTGATGGTTCAATTGTCCCAAAATGCTATCCTCTCCTGGTTCTCTGATTATCTCTCACCCCATTTCCCTTACATGGCTTTTCCCCAATTTTTCCCTAGAATATCTGAAATGCTACCAATGTGGAAAGGTTGGGGCACTGAATGAATCCCAATATTTCTCATTTTAAGTCCTCTCTCTCACTTATATAGATTAGACCTTGTTTTCTTTATCCCCACCCACTGTTGTGGACTTACCTTCTTCTTCAGAGGTTGGAGGTCTGGCAGGCCTGGGGTTTGGGTGCTATTGTCTTGTCAGTCAGTGGGGAAGGAAGTGTTGGGGCAGCAAGGGTGGAGAAGGGGGAGGGGGCAGAAGGAGGATGAGAGAAGAACTCTTCTAAGAGGGTGGTGCTTAATGCTATTTCCCACCTCCAAGCAAGAAATAGACCATTGTGCCCCAAATAGGCAAGTAAGGAGAGAAGAGAAGTCAGGGAGGGTGGGGCCAGACATGATGGGAAATGAGAATTAGAGAAAGAGGAGGGCAGGTAGAGGTTCAGCTTTAAGGAGCATGTCTGAGCACATTTAGGGTTGGTGTCTGGGAAATAGTAAGGAGGTGAGTCAAGTGTGGGCATCATGATTTCCTTAGAAGAATATTAGGGTTTGTTTTGTTTTGTTTTTTATTAGGATATGGCTAGTGTGAGCTACTTGAAGAGCTAAGTCTTATCTCCCTTTCCCTTCCCCACTTTAAATGTTGTCCATCCTTCCTTTCTGGTCTCCATTTTGATTCATCCTCCTAACAGCATAAAATTCAAGCTAGAAGGGATATTAGACATGATCTGGTTCAGTCCATTCATTTAAAATTTCCAACAGGTCAGCCAAGGACAAGGCTGGGAAAACCCAGAACCTTTCCCCTCTTCAGCCCATTAGATTGAGGTCCAAAGGATTTGTTGGTTTTTGAGGCAATCCCAGGATTTAGACCCATTCCTTGTTTACAATGTAGGTGGAAGGAGGCTCCCAGACCAAAACAAAGATTCATTTGAAAGCCAGTCCACCTTTCCTCAAGAGATACTAGCTCTAATTTATTTTCCTGAGTTTGGATCAGAATTCTCATCTGCCCTCCAGTCCCCATCATTTGTCCTTAGTTTTATACCCTTTAGTTACCCCCCCCAAAAAAAAAATGTCTGTATCTCAAAATTTTAGATAAAACTAAGAAGCAACATAACATAGCAGAAAGAGTTTCAAGTCCTGGGTTCAAGTTCTTGTTCTGGCAATACCTAGCTGTGTAGCTGTAGGTAATTTACCTAACCTCTCTGAGCTACAAAAGGTGATGAAATATGTACTCCTTACCTCATAGAGTTATTGTAATAAAGGCACATTATATAAAAGTTATTAACTCCACCATTTTGGTGGCCCCTCTGGATTCTTCCACACTGATCTGCTCCACAGAGAAAATGAAAGAGGTTTTAGACTTTGAGTAGGAGCTTAAGTAGGTGCTTTATGAAGAAGAGTTGAGATTCTTTTTGTTGTAGCAAAGAATTGGAAATTGAGCAGATGCTGTCCATTGAGGAATGGCTGAACAAGTTGTGGTATATGAAAGTAATGGAATACTATTGTGCTATAAGAAATGAGCAGGATAGGGGCAGCTAGTGGCGCAGTGGATAGAGCACCAGCCCTGAAGTCAGGAGGACCTAAGTTCAAATCTGGTCTCAGGCACTTAACACTTCCTAGCTGTGTGACCCTGGGCAAGTCACTTAACCCCAATTGCCTCAGCAAAAAGCAAAAAGAAAGAAAGAAAGAAATGAGCAGGATGATTTCAGAAAATGCAATTGTGCTATAAGAAATGAGCAGGATGATATCAGGAAAACCTGAAAAGACCTACATGAATTGACACTGAGGGAAGTGAGCAGAACCAGAAGTATACAATGTTCATACACAGTAACATCAACATTGTGACGATTTGTAGCAATACAATGATCCAAGACAATTCCAAGGGACTATGATGGAAAATGCCATCTATATCTAGAGAAAGAACTATGGAATCTGAATGCAAAATCAAAGCACAGTATTTTCACTTTTTAAAATTTTTCTTCTTTCTCATTTTTTGTTTTGACTCTTCTTTTACAACATGTGTAATGTGGAAATATGATTAATGTCATTATACATGTTTAACCTATTAAAGACTACTTGTCTTGAGAACTGGGGTGAGACTACACACCTGTCAGATTGGCTAAATGACAGGAAAAGATAATGATGAATGTTGGAGGGGATGTGGGAAAGCTGGAACTCTAATACATTGTTGGTGGAACTGTGAACGGATCCAACCATTCTGGAGAGCAATTTGGAGCTATGCTCAAAAAGTTATCTAACTGTGCATACCCTTTGACCCAGCAGTGTTTCTATTGGGCCTATATCCCAAAGAGATCTTAGAGGAGGGAAAGGGACCCACATGTGCAAGAATGTTTGTGTCGGCCCTTTTTGTAGTGGCTAGAAAATGGAAACTGAATGGATGCCCATCAATTGGAGAGTGGCTGAATAAATTATGGTATATGAATGTTATGGAATATTATTGCTCTGTAAGAAACGACCAGCAGGACAATTTCAGAGAGGCCTGGAGAAACTTGCATGAACTGATGCTGAGTGAAACAAGCAGATCCAGGAGACACAGCAACAACAATATTACAGGATGACCAATTCTGATGGACATGGCTCTCTGCAACAAAGAATTGTCTCAAACCAGTTCCAATTGTTCACTGAAGAAAGCCATATACACCCAGAGAGAGGGATATGAAATATGAACCACAACATAACATTTTCATGCTCTCTATTGATATTTGCTTGCATTGTGTTTCCTTTCTCTGATTTTTTTTTCTTGTAGATAGGATTTTTCTTGCACAACTTGTCAAGTATTTCAACATAATTAACATGTAGTGAACTTCCTGCCATCTAGAGGAGGGAAGGGGACTGGGGGTAAAGTTTGTAATGGAAAGCTTTGTAAAGATCAATGCTGAGGAACTACCCATACATATGTTATACAAATAAAAAGCTTTAATTAAAAAAACAGATTAGATTACCTTAAGTGGTCTCTGTACATAATAAACAGTATAGTGCTTTTTCAAAAGAGAGAGAGAGAGAGAGAGAGAGAGAGAGAGAGAGAGAGAGAGAGAGAGAGAGAGAGAAAGAGAGAGAGAACTGGGGTGAGAAGGGAGAGAGGGAGGGAAATAGAAAATTTTGGAATGTAAATTCTTATAAAAGTGAATGTTGAAAACTATCTTTACATATAATTGTTTAAAAAAATGCTATTAAGTAGGAAGGGGAAAAAAAGTTGAGCCTGAGACTCAACTGACAAAAGGAAAGGTGGAATTGGCCAACCAGACCAAAGGCAATTAGATGGCATAGTGCTAGACTTAGAGTCAGGAAGACCTGAGTTCAAATGCAGCCCCTAATACTTATTGTGTAAGCCTCACCCTGGGTGAGGCACTTAATTTTGTTTGTCTTTAGTTTCCTCATCTGTAAAATGGGGATAATAAGAGCACCTATGTTTCAGGGCTGTTGTGAGGATGAGATGATGTTTGCAAAGTACTTTGCTAATTTTAAAGCCCCACAAAATGTTATTATTATTATAAGGACAAGAAGATGGAAAGTATCTCAAAGAGGACTCTGGATGAGACATACCACCAAATGCTACTTTGTCCATACCTTTGCATCAAGGTAGGGTGACCATCAGAATGAAAGGGAACCTCCTTCATTTGGAGTGCTTCTATATATTCTATGTAAATGAGGACTTTCTTTTATCTGACCATGAACCTTCCTACTACATCTCAGCAACTCACTTCCTCTTGTTCCACTCTCTGAAAAGATGCAGGAAGTAATGATGATTACTGGGTAATTTTACCCTCCCCCAATTCTGTTATTTTACTGACAGAATGGGGGTAAAATGACCAAATAACAGTCAGGCAGAGGATATGAAGAAAGGCTTTAGCATGAAACCACAAGGATTGAGGTCCGATGTGAAAATTTTCGAACAATGAGAGTATGGGAGATGTAAAATATGAGTGGAAGTGTGTCAAATCTCTGTTTCAGAAAACTTGAACAATAATTGAGCCCTACTTGTCTGGGCTGGGAAAGAAACCATCTCATCCAGAACCAAATTGCTTCTAAAGAAACAAGTCAATGGTAGTTTTCATAGGATTATAGGATTAAGAGATGTAAAGAGAGTTAGAGGTCATCTGTCCCAGATCTCTCATTTTACAAATAAAAGAAATACTGATCCACAGAAACAGTGACTATCACACAGATATTAAGTCTAAAACAATACCCCTCATATATTCTTTTCAACTCTTCTTCCCTCCTCATCAATAAGAAATAAGCCCAATCTCCTTTCACCTCACCACCATATTCCAGCCTAAGAATCTGAACAATTCATGTGTCATAATTTTTAATGTTACATAAGCATCCATAGCATGCTAAAATTGTTTGGGTTTTTGCCTTTCCCTTTGCCAAATTTTAGGCAAAAAGTAGTCACAGAGGTTGAAGTGAGAGGGGAGATACTATGTATGCATGTGTGTGTGTGTGTGTGTGTGTGTGTGTGTATGTGATGCTGATTATGCAGATAAATACAACCTTAGACAACAAATTACTCTCTTCCTTCTTTTCCCCTCCACTTTTTATCTTGGTAAGTGCTCAAGTGTATCTCATCCTAGGAAGATGCAAGAAGAAAGCACTACATTTTCCACAAGACACCATGAGTCAAGTATGGGCCTAATTGAAGATTCTAAGATTTCAATTCTGTGATACTATGTGTCTACAGCACAGTATAATTTCTTCAGGAGATAAAATTTCAAAGAATAAAGGAGAGTCTCATAGGAATATGGTCATTTCAAGAAGCCAGGAAGTGTCAGAAGGGGAACAGCAGCAGTACAAGTTTCTAAAGCCAAATTGAAAGAAATATACTAAGAGATCTCTATGGTATATGAATGGATATGCCTAACCTTTGTTTGAATCAAAGGTGGTACTATGCCTTCCCTTCACCACAGAAAAGATTGCATTCCTCCCTATTTCTTGGTAATAAGACCCTGATCTTTTACTAATTACTAAACTTCCAGATCTTAGCACAGTTCCTGAAACATAAGGAAGTTAAATAATTTTTCAATCATATCTGACTCTTCATTGCCTCATTTTGGGGGTTGTCTTGGTAAGATACTGGAGTGGTTTGCCTTTTCCTATTTACTATGAGAAACCGAAGTAAACAGTAGTAACTTTCCAAGGGTCACACAGCTAAGTGTCTGAGATCACACTTGAACTCAATAAGATGAATCTTTCTGACTCTGGGTCTGGCATTCTATCCACTGTGCCACATAGCACTCCAAACTTTGATTTCATTGGCCAGAAATAGAAACTGAGTCAATTACTTTAAAGGCAGAAATTCTCACCACAATATCCTCAATACTGGTTTTATTTTAAAACTATTCTTTTGAGACCCATTTAGGTGTTTTGTTTTTTTCTAGCTTGGTAGGACTTGAGTTTAGGTGGAAGTTCCTTACTAAATTAGATGGAGCAAAATTATTAAGGAAATTTTAAACTAATAATTAAGCAAAATTACACTTATTCAAAGTATTCTCTATGGAATCCAGTAATCTGGTTGAATTCAGAGTAGAATGACACTTGGTTTCCATAAATTTGAGAACCATATATAGGAGATCTATGGATGACAAGTGAGAAAAAATAGCTAGGAGAGCTTAAGGAGAGAGAAGGAAAATGCCAGGAAAGGAAGCAGCATTTGCTCTCTTTAAACAGATCCCAAATCTTGTTTTGGTGAAGACATGAGAGCCATTTCACTCTTTGCTCCTTGCTGTGTAATATCTAATCTCTTTACTACATCCCAGCCTGGCTTATACCCCTATTTCAATGGCATGAAACATCTTTGTTTCTTGGTTCTAGCCCTGTTGGATGCCAGGTACATGAATATTTGCAGGGGGTCTAGAAAAAGGACAGTGTCAGATTAAGGAGAGATTTAGAAGCTTTTTTTCTGAATCAGAACAAAGCTATTTTGTACACACTAAATCAACATTTTAAAATTACTTTCCTATGACATGGCCCCGATACCTTCAATTTTCTTTGAAACAAGCAATCCAACTTCCTTTGATAGATATACCACTTTATTCCTTTACCCATAGAGATCACAAACTTTTCATGCCTTCCATACTGTATGATGAGTCTTGTTTATGCTTTCCAAGAAATCTCCTCTTAGGAGTTCACCGTTTTTGAAGACTTCCTCAGATTCTTTTAGCATCACAAGGAACCAGTATAACACTTGGGCTATCCATCTACTGTCTTTTTGTGTGGGTGATACAACCAGTATACTTCCTTTCCAAATTATAAAAGTCCTAACTTTTCCCTACCATTTCTTCAACAAAAATCATTGCTGGCAATATGTGTTCTTTCCATTGACTTTTGGGTTATTTATCATTTTATTCTTCTAAGCATTAACAAGGCAAGGGCAGACCTATGCTTTGAGAAAATCAGTTTGAAAGCTGAGAAGAGGATGGATTAAATAGAGAGAAGACACATTGCAAAGTCTTAAACATAATGGCCCTAAATAAATGTTGGATTGACTTGATTAGGCAGATAATGGTATTAAAGAGAGGAGCTTTTGTGGCAAGGAGCATTTTAGGATCATTGTAGCAGACCAACTCACATTTGGGTAATCAATCAAAATAAAATCTACGTAATAGGGAACTTTGTTTTTCTTGTTTTCTTAACGGTACAGGCAGAGAATGGAAAGGAGAAAGGGTGGATCTTGACTTGAAAAAAATTTAATGAAAAAAGAATACCCAGGGTAGCTAGGTGGCACATTGGATAGAGCCCCAGCCCTGAATTCAGGAGGACCTGAATTCAAATTTCGTCTCAGACACTTAACACTTCCTACTTGTAGGACCCTGGGCAAGTCACTTAACCCCAATTGCCTCAGCAAAAAAAAAAAAAAAAAAATCTATGTACCACCTGGGAGGGCAAAAGTTGGGGGTTCTAAAATGATTTTATATGATCTTGCACCTCCCTATGTTGCTCCCTAGGTGGCTGTCTAGTCCCAGCTCTTATGAGAAAATCCCCCAAGCTAAGATAACCCAACCCTAGCTTTACAGTTGTGGAGGAGAAAAAAGGAAAGACTTTAAAAATATCTTTGAATTTTTATGTTGGCTGGAAAGAATACCCAAACAATATGAATAATGTTGTGTAAATGGCTATCCACTGTATTTACAATCTAACACTTCTGGCACTTTTGATCAGTATAGCTGGGCACATACATAAAAATAAGCCAAACACAACAAATCCTGCTCCCTGAGTTCTGTGGGCCTGGGGTGATTCCTACCTTTAGGATTGAACAGTAAACTTCTTATCACAAGTCTCTGGGCCAGTAAAGAGTCAGGCAGAAGTGTGGGGGGAGGAGGGGTAGTATCCCTGGATTCCGGAGGAGAGCTGTTCAAACATAGATAGGGAACTGGTAGAGAAAGAAGTGTGGGAGAAACAGAGGGAAAGGAAGCACGAAACTTCAACCTTTGCAATCTGAGCCCGTTCCTTGGACCCCACCGCCGGGGTCCCCATTCCCTTGATCCTGCCCTGCCCCTCCCAAGCGCCTAGTAGTTCGTAGCTCCATGGTCCCTTCACGGGAACGACCTTCCCCTCGTGCCTCCCCGGAGCCTTCGAAGATTCGGGTGAGGAATCGAGGTCCAGCCCGGGGCAAAAGGTCCCCCGCAGCAAAGACGTAGAGAATGGGGTTGACACTGGAGCTGAAGAAAGCCAAAGCTGTGGTCCCGGCCCTGGCTGCCTGGCCGGCCCCTCCGAGTCTCGCCAGAGACCCATCGGGAGGTGCCAAGGCGGCCACTGCTTGCAGCAAGTTGACAGCGTGGTAGGGAGCCCAGAGCAAGCCGAAAGCCAGCACGATGGCACTCACTAGACGGCCCGCGCGCACGCCCTGACGCCCGGCCCCCCAGCGCCCGCTTCGCAACCGGGCCAGAGTCACTCCGTAGCAGCCCAGTACCAACCCGAAGGGTAGCACGAAAGCCGTCAGGGTCTCCAACGCCAGATGGGCTGCGGCCTCAGCAGGTGAAGGGTGGCACAACTGACACACGCGTTCCCCCCACAGATGTCTGTAGGTGGCTGCGGGCAGTGCCAGGAGCAGAGCGGCTAACCAGACGCCAAGCAGCAGTCGTCGGGCTAATGCCGGGCTGCGCAGAGTAGGAGCCAGGAAGGGACGGGTGACGGCCAGGCAGCGCTGCAGGCTCAGCAGGGCCGTGAGCATGACGCTGGCGTACATACTGACCGCGCACACGTAGTACACCGCTTTGCAGCCCGTGTGGCCCAGGGGCCAAGCCTGGCCAACCAGAAAAGCCACGAAGAGTGGGGTGAGCAGCAGGACCGCGCCGTCGGCCAGGGCCAAATGCAGCACCAGGGTAGCCGCCAGGGGCCTTCCCCGCGCTGGCCTCCAGCCTGCGAGGCTCCACACCACGAAGCCATTGCCCGGCAGCCCTAGCGCGGCAGCCAGCAGCAAGAAGACAGTGCCCGTGGCCCTCGAAGCCGGGGAGCTCAGAAGAGTCTCATTGCCTGGGGGCTGGAGGCAGAACAGCTTCATCCTGGGAGGGGAAAATGGGGGAATGGAAAAAAATGGGGGCTGTATGGTAGAGAGCAGAAGTGCCAGGATTTGGGACAAACGACTCCCCTGGTGCCTCTCATTCTCCTTGCCACAGTGCCACCCTTCCCATCCTGGGAGCACTTCTCTCTTGGAACTCAGTTCTCCCACCCTCAGCTTCAGCCCATAGGACTAACTTTGCCTCCAATCGTTTCCCACTTCTCACTCTTTCCTTTTCTAGAACCCAGGTGTTCTGTTCTTCGCCCTTCCTTCCACCCCACCGCCTAAGCCTTGGGGCATCTCCGCGGCCCAAGAGACTCGTGCTCCCCTCTGGCTCCCAGTTTAGGAGATTTGACCCCTTCCCCACTCCTCTGCTCAGCCCCTCTCTCTTAACCCAAGCCCCTCTATCAGGGAAGAACGGAAGGGGGGGAAGAGAGGAGTTATACTGTGAACTAGGGAGAGAGCTGGGAGACTCACCAGGCCGAGAGAACAATGCTGGGGGACGAAACTAGGTGACCCCAGAAAAAAGCGAAAGGTGTTGATCCAGGGTGGCCAGTCAGGTACTAAACCTATCGGGTTCGCTGGGATTGGGATTGGAACTGGAGCTGGGGCTGGGGTTGGGACAGGTGGGAAGTGGGGGAGGTCGGGTGGAGCTCATCCCTGAGCCAATCCTGCTACCCCTCCCTACCTTGAGCTTCTGCAAGTCTAGGCGTGAAAAAGAGGGCTCCACCTCCCCCAGGAAACTGAATGAACCGAGGGGGTGCAGATAAATTTCCTTGGTCTGAATGTGTGAATCTATGCCTCATTCCTAGTCCTCCCCAGCTCCTCCCCCTTAAATGGCCGAGTTTCTGCCTCCCCTTCCCTTCCCGCCCCCAACCATACCTCTGTGCATTCCTTAGTTTTTACTTCTCCCTTCCGTGTGGGGAGGAGTGAGGGAAGGAAAAAAGACAGAAAAGGGAATCCAAAGCCATTCTCCCTTTTTGGCCTCCTCTCTTCCCTCTCCATTCATTGTTCTCCATTTCCCAGATGGACCCGATTCCCAACTTCCAGTTCTCCGGATCAGGCTCTTGTCAAATCAATCAATTCAGTTCTATTCAACCAACATTTACTGAGTGCTTATCATAAAAAATAAAATAAAATAAAAAAGTCTTTGTGTTATCGTCTGTGGGCCTCAAGGAGCTTAAAAATCTATTTGGAAACAACATATGCCAACAAATAATAAGACCTAATTCTTAAGCGTCATCTATCTGGTCGAGTGTTAACTACTAGAGAAAGATTAGGATGGGAAGGACTCTGAGGAGGTAATACTTGAATTAAACTTTTAAGAGAGGGTAGAATTCAGATAAAGTAAAGAAGAGGGGGAGGGAATACCTGGAATGAGATTGTGAGCAAATAAAAAAGATAGCAGTCTGGTTTGGCAATTATATAAGAAAATGTGAGATTAAAAATTCAATTCTACAGAACCTCACCATCACTCTCAACTCCCATCTTTTAGCTTATTTATAGGACAGATTGTGGATAAAATTTAATACAATTAATAAAATAAAAATTTTAATAAAACTTCAAAAAGGTTTTACAAAATAAAATTATAAAAATTTCAATTCAACATTTATCAAGGGCATATGCAGTATCTTAGGGAAATAGAAAAGATTCTAGGTCTTTCTAAGGGTCATAAGATTTAACCAGTGAGATATCTGTATGCTCTAAATGAGGAAGTAGGGATTGGAAAATGTTGAGTGAATTGACTGAGCTCACATGTAGTAAGCAGAGTAGCTAGAATTTGAATCTAGGTCTCTGGAAGTCTAATCCAAGTAAATGAAAAGTTTGGAAGTAAGAGAGAATGCACCAAGAGCCTGAAGAACAGATTTTAGGGAGAATTACATATGCCTAGTATGATCTTCCTTTCCACCTCCTGACTTCCCTGGCTTCCTTCAGGAGTCAGTTCAAATCCCATCTTCTCCAAGAAAATTTCTCTCTTTTTCTTTCTCTCCCTTCTTGCTCCCTACCCCACCAGAGTTTTCCCCCTATTGTTGTGTCCTGCCTCACTTTTTATTTGGGGTTTCCTCAGCAAAGACACTGGGAATGATTTGTCATTTCATTTTACAGATGAGGAAACTGAGGCAAACAGGGTTAAGTGACTTCTCAGAGTCACACAGCTAGTGAGTGTCTGAGACCACATTTGAACTCAGGATTTTAAGTCTTCTTTTTTTTTTTTTTTTGCTTTTTGCTGAGGCAATTGAGGTTAAGTGACTTGCCCAGGGTCACACAGCTAGGGAATGTTAAGTGTCTGAGTCCAAATTTGAACTCAGGTCATCCTGGCTTCAGGGCTGGTGCTCTATCCACTGTGCCACCTAGCTGCTCCTGATTTTAAGTCTTCTTGACTCCAGGTCCTGTACTCTAGCCACTGTGCCACTCAGCTGTCCTAGGTTTTTTTCCTCTGAGATTATCTCTGAGATTTTTTCTGTTACATAGATTGTATATAATTGTTTGCATATTCTATTAGAATAGGAGCCCCTTGAGATCAGGCACTGGCTTTGCCTTTCCTGTATTCCCAGCAGCCTTAGAAGATAGTAAGTACTCTTGTAGACAGGTTGATATTACCCAAACCTGGTATTTCTGATTTTCCTCCAAACATTAAGGCTTTTATTTTCAATTGGCCTCTGGAGCATTAATGACAAATCTTTCTATTCCATTAAATACCTATCACCTATCATTTATCTTAAAAGCAACTAAGTGGCAAAGTAAACAGGGGTCAGACACAACAGAAAAATAATTTAATAACAAATGACTTATATTGCTCAACTCTGTAGATTTCTCAAATTGCAGGCCCATCCCACTTTATTTGAAAATTGTAGTTTTTAACTTTTGCAAAAGGTAGAAGCAAATCCTACAACAAAGGCTATTGGTGAGGGGAAAAAAGGTTGGGGGTTCAGCAAGATCACTGGGCAGAAGCTATCCCTAGAAATTACTTCCAAAAAAAAAAAAAAGAAAAGAAAAGAAATTACTTCCAAAGACACTGATATATAAGCACCATGAAATCACTGTTCCCTTTTCCCAATTCCCTATCACTCGAATTGCTCCCCTGCCATTTTTAGTCCCAGAACATCAAGGTCCCACCAGACTTGGTTCCTCTACCAACTCCGTCTAGGCCCCTCCCTTTCTCTTTTCCCCCAAGTCCCAGCCCTCCTGGACTTTGCCCTACTTCCTGTCCAGGCGTGGGGGCCAGAGTCCGACCCTGACTCATTCCTCACATCTTCTGGTGCTTAAACCCCAGGCCTGGTCACAGAAATCAACAGCTGTCCCAATTCTGAACCAGAATTTCCAGAGAGGAATCCCCTAGAGAAAATTGTAGGAGAGTGTGGTGCTACCCACCACCTCACCTGATCATGGAATACAGCAAAGCCAAGGATTATATCTCAGCTTGGAACCCTACTTCCTTGCTCAGGTAGGTCTTTTCCTATTATCCTTTCTCTTCTACCTCCCTCCCAACATCAAACAAAGAAAATATGGATACGGGCTAGACTCCATGCTAGACAGAAATAGCCCTTCATATGCCCCTGGGTACCCCATCATGCCACATTTAAGAGTGTCTCTCCCACTCAAACTACCTCTTCTCACTCGCTTCTGTAATGGTTTTGCTCTCCCCTCACTTATCCCCTCAAGTTGTCCATCCACCCACTATATTTTCATCTTTTCTTTCCTAAGTCTATCTCAGAACCTCCAACCTGCTTTCTCCCAGTCCTTGTAGCCCTAGCCACTATGCCCTGCACTGATCACTTCTGACATTTCCCCTTGACTCCCAGGTCAGTGTCCAGTGTGGGTTCTGAGTTTGGTCGTCGGGTCTGGGCATCAGCTCCGCCACCACAGCGTCCTTTCCGGGTCTGTGACCATAAGCGAACTACTAGAAAAGGTCTGACTGCTGCCACCCGCCAAGAACTGCTAGAAAAAGTGAGTGGGGTCTGCATGTCTGTCAAATCTATAGATCTGGGTCCTTTAGACAGAGAATAGTGAGAACATGAGATAGTATAGTAAAAAGGACTCAGATATGATGGATTTAGGATATGAGATGAGATACAAACATTTTATGTATAGCTATTGGGAATTTGTTTTGCAAGGTAATGTATATTATTTTTTACAAGAAATTTACTTTTTTACCCCCAGTGGAATGGTAAGTAGCAGGGAGAGAAGATAGATTTGTTACTCTTTTTTTTCCTGAGGCAATTGAGGTTAAGTGACTTGCCCAGGGTCACACAGCTAGGGAATGTTAAGTGTCTGAGGCCAGATTTGAACTCAGGTCCTCCTGACTTCAGGGCTGGTGCTCTATCCAATGTGCCACCTAGCTGCCTCAGGTATTCTTTTTTTTAATACAAAGGTAGGGAGGGATACTGGATGTGAAATGTTGTATGAACTTTCAACTCTCACTATATTAGTTTTACCATAAATCAGGAGTAATCTTTAATTATATGTGATGCATAAACAAAATGGCAATAAAAATGAAAGTAGAAAAATATGTTAATAAAAGTAGAATTTAAAGATGTTAAAAAGTCAGTGTGAAAGTGAAGGGTATAAAACACTGGTGGGGGAGATCACAGACTTCTTGCTTTAAGAATCAATGAAAAAATCAGCATTTAGTAAGCAATTATGTGACAGGCACTGCTGATATATTAGGGGGTGGCAAGGAAGGAAGAAAGCAACACATACATACCTAAGAATACAGAATAAATACATAATAAATATGACAGTTAAATACAAGGTAGGGAAGTCACCAGGTGGGATTAGGAAAGGCTTCATGTAGAAGCTTGACTTGAGTCTTTTTTTTTAATTTTTAAATTTTTATCTTTTTAAAGCTTTTTATTTGCAAAACATATGCATGGGTAATTTTTCAGCATTGACCCTTACAAAGCTTTCTGTTACAAATTTTTTCCTCCTACCCCCCACTCCCTTCCCTAGATGGCAGGAAGTCCAATACATGTTAACCATGTCAAAATACTTGACAAATTGAATGTTACACATACTTATAGTTATCTTGTGGCACAAGAAAAATCGGATCTACAAGAAAAAAAAATCAGATAAGGGAAACATAATGCAAGCAAGCATCAATAGAGAGCATGAAAATGTTATGTTGTGGTCCACATTCAGATCCCTCTCTCTGGGTTTATATGGCTTTCTTCATTGAACAGTTGGAGCTGGTTTGAAACATCTCATTATTGAAGAGAATTATGTCCTTCAAAATTGATCATCATATAGTCTCGCTGCTGCCGTATATATTGATCTCCTGGTTCTGCTCATTTCACTCAGCATCAGTTCATGCAACTCTCTCCAGGCCTCTGAAATCATCCTGCTGGTCATTTCTTATAGAACAATAATATTCCATAACATTCATATACCATAATTTGTTCAGCCATTCTCCAATTGATGGGCATCCATTCAGTTTCCAGTTTCTAGCCACTACAAAAAGGGCTGCCACAAACATTTTTGCACATGTGGGGCCCTTTCCTTCCTTTAAGATCTCTTTGGGATACAAGCCCAATAGAAACACTGCTGGGTCAAAGGGTATGCACAGTCTGATAACTTTTTGAGCATAGTTCCAGATTGCTCTCCAAAATGGTTGGATCCATTCACAGTTCCACCAACAATGTATATGTCCCAGTTTTCCCACATCCCCTCCAACATTCATCATTATCTTTTCCTCTCATTTTAGCCAATCTGACAGGTGTGTAGTGGTATCTCAGAGTTGTCTTAGTTTGCATTTCTCTGATCAATAGTAACTTGGAGTACCTTTTCATATGACTAGAAATGGTTTTAATTTCATCATCTGAAAATTGTCTGTTCATATCCCTTGACCATTTATCAATTGGAGAGTGGCTTGAATTCTTATAAATATGAGACAATTCTCTATATATTTTTGAAATGAGGCCTTTATCAGAACCCTTAAATGTAAAGATGATTTCCCAATTTATTGCTTCCTTTCTAATCTTGTCTGCATTAGTTTTGTTTGTACAAAAACTTTTTAACTTAATATAGTCAAAATTATTTATCTGGTGTTCAATGAAGAGTTCTAGTTCTTCTTTGGACATAAATTTATTCCATCTCCATAGGTCTGAGAGATAAACTATCCTATGTTCCTCTAATTTGCTTATAATATCACTCTTTATATCCAAATCATGAACCCATTTAGATCTTATCTTGGTATGTGGTGTTAGGTGTGGGTCAAGCCCTAATTTCTTCCATACTAATTTCCAATTTTCCCAGCAATTTTTGTGGAATAGTGAGCACTTATCCCCAAAACTGGGATTTGGGGGTTTATCAGACACTGGACTGCTATCATTATTGCCTGGTTTGTCCTGTGATCCTAACCTGTTTCACTGATTGACTGCTCTATTTCTTAGCCAGTACCAAATGGTTTTGATGATCACTGCTTTATAATATAGTTTTAGATCTGGCACAGCAAGGCCACCCTCATCAGCCTTTTTTTTTTCATTAATTCCCTTGAGATTCTTGACCTTTTGTTCTTCCAAATGAACTTTGCTACTATTTTTTCTAGAGCTGTAAAATAATTTCTTGGGAGTTTGATTGGTATGGCACTAAAGAAGTAAATTAGTTTGGGTAGTATTGTCATTTTTATTATATTCGCTCAGCCTACCCATGAGTACTTGATGCTTTTCCAACTGATTAGATTTGACTTTATTTGTGTGGAAAGTGTTTTGTAGTTTAGCTCATATAGTTCCTGACTGTTCCTTGGCAGATAGATTCCCAAATATATTATACTATCGACAGTTATTTTGAATGGAATTTCTTTTTGTATCTTTTGCTGCTGAACTTTGTTGGTAATATATAAAAATGCTGATGATTTATGTGGATTTATTTTGTATCCTGCAGCTTTGCTAAAGTTGTGAATTGTTTCTAGTAGTTTTAGTTGAGTATCTAGGGTTCTCTAAGTATACCATCATATCATCTGCAAAGAGTGATAATTTGGTTTCCTCATTATCTACTCTAATTCCTTTAATCTTTTTCTTTGCTTACTGCCAAAGCTAACATTTCTAATACAATACTAAATAGTAATGGTGACAGTGGGCAGCCTTGTTTCACTCCTGATCTTATTGGGAATGGTTTTAGTTTGTCTCCATTACATCTGATGCTTGCTGATGGTTTTAAATAGATGCTACTGATCATTTTAAGGAAAAGCCCATTTATTCCTATACTCTAGTGTTTTTAATAGGAATGGGTGTTAAACTTTATCAAATTCTTTTTCTGCATCTATTGAGATAATCATATGATTTTTGTTAGTTTGGTTATTAATATAATTGTTTATGCTGATAGTTTTCCTAATATTGAACCAGCCCTGCATTCCTGGTATAAATCCTACTTTTGACCTGAGTCTTAAAGTAAAGGTAAAGAGGAGTTACATTGCACGAATGGAGAATGACCAGCAACCTGAGATTGATTGTACTAACTGAGGAACTAAGAGAAATCCATTTTGGCTGGACTTTTAAGAATAGGAAAGGGGAATAATGTATAGTGAGGTTGAATAGGCTGGGATCTGTTTATAAAGTATTTTAAAATTTCCTTCCCCTGGTATATTGTAGGTGGCTACCTAGTTTCAGCTGTCATGAGGGATTTTAACCCAAACTAAGATAGTTCAAACCCAGTATATTGGTATGAAATCTGTGGGGATGAAGTGGAGGAAAGATAATGAATTCTATGTTGAATTTCAGATGTCTATGGGAAATCCAATTTGAAGTGGCAATTGGTGATGTGGGACTAAAGGTCAGGGGAAGCTGGGTTTTGGATGACCTGTGAATCAATTGCACAAATAAGATAATTAAACACATGGGAGCTGATGAGGTCAGAGAGAGAAGAAAGGCTAAGAGTAAGAGCAAGAGATAGAAAGACAGAGAGGCAGGAAGACAGAAAAAGAGAGAGAAGCTAAAAAGGACAAAATCTTGAGGTTTACCTCAGAGTTAGGGGATCAAGTGATGAGCCAGCAAAAGAGAACCAGGAGTGAACAGTCACTAAAACTCAGCAATAGTATTCAGGAGGAAAGGGTGTTTAACATACCAAATGCAGCAAAGAGATTCAAGATAGATGGGAGGTAAGAATAAGCCACCAGATTTGGCAATCAGGGAACTTGGGCAACTTTGGAAAGAGATTTCAGTTGAGTAACAAGGTTGGAAGCCAGGTTGCAAAGAGAAGTCTAAAGAGGCACAAATAGAGCTGAAAGAAGATCATCCTTACTTTACAGAGGAAGAAATTGAAATCACAATGGTTGTTACTTGTCCAGAGTTATGTAGATATAAACTGGAATCTCAATCTCTCAACCAAGATTTCTTCCACTGTACTAAGTGAATTAGGGGCTCTCCAAAGTGAATTAGGGACTATCATGCCTGTTGTTGTTCAGTCATTTCCAAGTCTTTCTGACTCCGTTTGGGATTTTCTTGGAAAAGATATTGTAGTGGTTTGTCATTTCCTCCAACTCATTTTAAAGATGGGAAACTGAGGCACACAGGCCAGGATTTGAATTCAGGTTTTCCTGATTCTAGGACTTTCATGCTACCTAATTATCCCTATCCTACTCAAGGGCAGGAAAACAGACAAGGAAACCTCTAGGAAAGCAGTGGTGTCAAACTCAAAATAAAGTAGAGGTCACTAAATCAGTCCTGAGTAATAAGGATCCATGCTATTTACCTGCAGACTCGGAAATCCTATATTAACATTATGTTCTATTGTATTATTGTTAACTATTTCCCCACGACATTTTAATCTGGTTTGGGCAGCGTTCAGGAGTACTGTAGCCAGCAGACATCATATTTGACTCCTGTGCTATAAAGGAACTGATCAGAGCTCAGATAACAGTGGGGGGTGTAGGTGTGGTAGGAGAGTAAATGTCAGTGGTTGTGACAATTAAAAGCAGGGAAGTCAGGAAGATGGATGTCCATGTTCTTGCTGGTAAGAGAAAACTATCGATTCTAGAGTACTTCTTGGGGGACCTTTGCAGGGGAGAAGTAGAAAAAACCATAGAGAGCACATGGAAGAGATAAAAGAGGGAGCTCCAGGGAAGGGAAAGAGTGTGTCCTCAGGATGGCTGGAAACAGAAGCCCAAGAAAGGAGTAGCACAGATAAGGACTGCAGAGGGAGAGAAAAAGTAATAGCAGTGTTTAAGGCTGGATGGGATTCAGGATGGGGAAAGAAGAGGATGTAGAAGAGAAGAGCACCTGACAGTATCTGCTCTCCTCTCAATTTCACTGGGTAGGCACTTGAAACCCTGCTACTGAGTGGCGTGCTAACACTGGTGCTAGAGGAGGATGGGACGTGTGTGGAGAGCGAAGAATTCTTCCAGATGCTGGAGGATGATACAAGTCTGATGGTCCTGGAGGCAGGACAGGCCTGGAGCCCCGTCAGAGTGAGTAGTGCACACAAGGATGTTGTGTCTGTTGTCGTGTCTGCTGATAAATATACTCACTCTTACATTCCCACCATCTGGTCCCTAATGGGGGAGGCTACTGTCTGCTACTTTCACTTAAAAGGAATCCCAGGGGAATGGCCTAAAGACAGAGAGGACAAGGAAGGCAGGCAATGTGTGGATGGGGGGAAGGTGAGGGAAAGGTTTGTGAAGAACTAGATTATCTGACAGGGCCCCCATCGGGAAGTTCAAGGGATCGCAGCTCCAGACGGGACTGTTGATCAGAAGGCTCTATTGATCACAATGATCCTCCTCTAGAGCGGGGTGCTTTCATATGGTCTGGGACGGGAGAAGCCAAAGCACAGCAAGGACATCGCCAGCATCACCTTTGATGTGTATAAGCAGAACCCCCGGGACCTTTTTGGCAGCCTCAATGTCAAGGCCACATTCTATGGGCTCTACTCCATGAGCTGCGATTTTCAAGGACTTGGTCCCAAGAAGGTGCTCAGGTCAGTAAACAATACTCTGCACCCTCCCTACCCCTAAGAGTGGCCAGGGGCATCATCATCATGCCTGCCCCCCACCCCTCTGACTTCCTTTCTTTAACTTCTTATTTAGAGAGCTCTTGCGGTGGACATCCAAGCTCCTGCAGGGCCTGGGAAACATGCTCCTGGGTGTTGCGTCTACCCTTCGACACGTAGTGGAAGGTGCTGAGCAGTGGCAGCGCCAACGCCGGCTCCATGCCTACTAAGTACTCTGCCCCATGCTCAGTCTAGAAGATGGATTTGGCATGGAACAGAGGGGACGTGGTTTCCTTATCTACACCTACTATTAAAACTGGACATACTCAGCTAGAAACTGGAATCTGAATGGATGCCCATCAACTGGAGAATGGCTGAACAGATTATGGTATATGAATGTTATGGAATATTATTGTTCTGTAAGAAATGACCAGCAGGATGATTTCAGAGAGGCCTGGAGAGACTTGCATGAACTAAAGCTGAGTGAAATGAGCAGAACCAGGAGATCATTATACACAGCAACAAGACTATATGATGATCAGTTCTGATGGACATGGCTCTCTTCAACAATGAAATGTTTCAAACCAGTTCAAATTTTTCAGTGAAGAAAGCCATATACACCCAGAGAGAGGGATATGAATGTGGACCACAACATAACATTTTCATGCTCTCTATTGATGTTTGCTTGCATTGTTTCTGATTTTTTTTCTTGTAGATATGATTTTTCTTGCACAACAATTATGTGTCAAAATATGTATACATATATTCGATCTGTCAAATATTTTAACATAATTAGCATGTAGTGGATTTCCTGCCATCTAGGGGAGGGGTAGGGAGTAGGGGGGAAAAATTTGTAACGGAAAGCTTTATAAGGGTTAATGTTGAAGAATTACCCATACATATGTTTTGCAAATGAAAAGTTTTAATAAAAAACAAACAAACAAACAAAAAAAACTGGACATACTCTCCACTAAAACCTTCTGATATTCTCTATTCAGCCCTGGTTCCTACAAAGGGCCCCACATGTATCATCCCCCGTATAGCCACCACTAACCAAGGGACTATATTTTAACTCCCCTACCAATTCTTATCCCCAAGCATCCCAGACCTGATAGAGTACTCCCTGTTAACATCACCAAAGGACCCCAATTCCTGCTTTCCTTTTAATGCTGCCTCCCTCCAAAAAGGAGGAGAAAAAAAAATCTGACACAAATATCATTTCCAATAAAAATAGAAAAATATTTACTATTAGAATTTTGGAGTCAAATTAAGCCAGTTCCTTCTAACCACCACTCCTTCAAAGTGGTGGTAGAAGCTCCAAAGGCCTCAGTCCCCAAGTATGGTACCCAGGGCTTTTCTCCGCTTGGCCACTGCCTCTTGCTGCTGTTCCCAGTCTCCTCGTCGCTTCAAGAAAGTGCCCAGGGCTACATTTCGGGCCACATGATGGCCAAATGGATCTCTCATCAGCTCCTGGTTCTGTTCCCCTGTGAAAACAATTGCTTCCAACATCAAAAATCACCAGGCAGCTAGGCTCCCAGGCCTGAAGTAAAGACCTTGCCTAGGGTAAGGCTTCTTTTCTTTCCTTTTCATTTTGAAACACATCCTAGAATGAAGCTGACATTTCACTACCCCTGAAAACCCAGGTGAGAAAGAAATTTGGGCAGCAAATAGCAAGTTTGGAAACCTCAGACCTAGACCACCCTTGTTACCCACAGTTTAACCCCATTCCCACAGGTGTCCACATGCGTTGGATGACAAAAAGGAAGGTCAAGGAGAAGCTCAAGTGTTTACCTAACTCAGCAGCAATCTCCTTACGATTTCCCAAAGTTGCTCCATTCCAGATGGCATCCAGCACTCGACTGCCATGACGGCTGCAGGCCAGAGCTACATAGTGACCCTGGGGAGGGAAAAACAGGAGAATCAGGTCTCAGGACAGCTCAGGTAAGGAAGGTAAAGAGGGCATGGGAGACAAACAGTGGTCCACAAAGTAGTTTGTCTTATGGTACAGAAAGTGGTCAGAAATTCAATCAAAAAGCTAGGTAACTGCTATGCTAAAACTGGAAATCTGGACCAGGAGAGTAATGAAGGAAGGATGAAGGAAGCCTAACCTTGAGAGGCCGTAGGACTTTGCAACGCTGTTTTCTGGTCAGAGTAGAGCTAGTCAGCACAGCATCCAGGACATGGGAACCTGCAGGGCTTTGGGCTAGCGCCAGAAGCTGTGCTCCTTCCATAGAAGTCAGACTTCGAAGCACAGGGCCTGGGGTTGAGAAATGCAGCAGGTGCTGAAGCAACAATGACCCAGGAACAGTCATTTCCCCCAGGGGGCGGGCTGCAGCCACCTCTACCTGTAAGAAAAAAAATATTAAATCTAGGGTCAGAAATGTCTAGTGAGGGTCTATCCCCATTTCCAGTTATTTCTAACTCAGAAAATTCAGGAACTTTACAACCCTCTTATGGTCAAGAGTTCAAAATACAAGTTTCTTCCCAAGAATCAGAGAATCTGCTTCTTTATTAGCCATTAAGAATTCCCATCTCACCTTGTGTTCAGAAGGTACATCTTCTTCCTCTAGTTCATAGTACACCTCATAAGCTGTCAGGGAGCCAAAGAGGGGTACACATGCCACCTGCCGGGAAAGGGGTTCTGCACAGTGGAATGCCTGTAGGTATGAAGGAGGGATCTGAACTTTCTCCACACACTTTAAAGAAAAATTTTTTAACCTAAGTTTCATGAACTTTTTTATGCATTTAAAATATTGTGAGAAGAGGTCTATAGGCTTCACCAGAATGCCAAAGGGACCCACAACACAAAAAGAATTAAAAATCCCTGCAAAGGGAAATTAGAAAGTAAAACTGCCAGAGAAGCACAAAGACGTATCATATCTAAGTATCAGAAGAACTAGACATGGAGAAGAAATTAAAGTGGGAATAGGGGAGGATAATTAAGGTTTAGATATAGCATCAATAATAAACTTCCTTGAAGAATCTTGAGAGTTGCTTCTCTCTACATCAAAACCTGGCAAGAACATGCTAATTGCCAATCAAATAAGCCTTGGCTAAAAGCAATCAGCAAAAATAGCAAAATCAACCAACGATCTCTAATGAATAGAAAACTAGCCTCTAAACCAGGAAGGTTCCAGATTCAAGTCTCAACTCTGATAGATATTAATTTAACATTCAGGACTCCTGGACTAAGAAGACAAGTAATGGTATTAGTGGTTGAGTTTCCTTTTTAGAAAATTCCCTGTAATAATAAATTCACAGGTGCAGGCCTTATCCCTTTATAAGTTCTAAGAAAGAGAGTCAAGGAAGCAATGCCTTTCACTTGTGGACAACAGCCTGTGCAAAAGTACTACCACTACCAAGGAACTCCAATAAAACTGGTTTCTGTTTTAATGGAGATAGAAAGCTAAAGGAACAAATCTTGACCTTTAGTTTATCATGGAATTAGTCTTCTTTGAAAAAACAAACAAAAAAGAACAAAAAGCCTCAAGAAATAAAGAGGGAAGTAGAGTAGAATTTTAACCCATCAAAAGGCTGGAAGTTCAAAGTATGTGGCACAGGAGAAGGGAGGTAAGAATGACCATTGGAACATCTGAGATTAAATAACAAATACAATGCTGTTCCTATAGCAGAAGGAAAAGCTGGAAACTTCCAGAAAGAAGGAGATTCTTGTGTTCCATTAGGAGATGACGTGGAACCAAAGATGCCATTAGGAAAGAGATCATGTAGTAATAGCCAGCAAAAGCGAGAAAAGAAAATGCATTGGCCTGACGTTTTTAATGTGAAGAAATCTGTTATCTCTCTGGGGCATGGATCCTGGACAATTGAGAAACTCCCGGCATTTGTCAAATTTATGACCTTTCCTACTCAGAGTGATTCATGTTGAGAATAAAATGATTGTGCCAAAAGCAAACTAGAAAGCACTGATAATTATGAAGACCTTAGGAATGTAAGGAGTTTTTATCACTACTGTGGACTGTAAATAGGTAAGATATAGAAGTGAACCAGCTGACTAAAAGAATGAGAACCCATATGGATGGATTTCTAAATCATGATTTAAAATATAATAATGAAGAAAAAAATTAATGTAAAGTATAACAATGATGGGCTCTGACTAAAGATGGAATATATTCTTACAAGTTCTTAATTATATTTACTTGAAAGTCTTTCAAATCTGATCAAGAGGGCTTTAAACTACTCAGATATCTGCCAAATCAAGTACCAAAGCCAAAGCACTTAATAACATGGAAAGGATGGCAGAAAAGAGAACTCCCAAGAAAACACCAGAGAATGTCAAGATTAGAACTCTATGGCTCAATTCTCCACAAGCTAAGTGGTCAAAGGATATGAACAAACAATTCTCAGAAAAAGGATTTCAAACCCTTGACAATCACAATAAAAGAATATTCCAAATCATAAATAACAAGAGAAATGCCAATCAAAACAGTGAAATTTCATCTTATACTGAGCATATTGGTAAAGATGACAAATCAAAGCAATAGTCAATGTTGGAGACGTGGGAAAATGAGTACACTGGCACATTGTTGGTGGAGCTTTAAATCAGCACAACCATTTTAAAAAGCAATTTGGTATTATGAAAATAAAGTGACTTTAACATATCCACTCCTTTAGACCCAATAATTCTATTACTGAGCTATATTCCAAGAAGGTCCTTAAGATTTGACTGTTAAGAAAAAATTAACCATATACAATAAAATGTTCATGGCAATAATACTTTTTGTGAAAGCAAAGAATTAGAAACAAATAGATGTCCACTAATTGAGGAACAGCTAAACAAATTGTGATACATGAATATAATGGAATATTACTGTGCTATAAGAAAAAATGAATATGATGAATAAATATATCATATGCACAGTGAAAGTCAAGAAAAATTGTACACAATGATTACAACAGTATAAATAGAACCAAACACATTAAAAATTAGTGTGTATATTGCAAAACTATAAAAGATGAGTATGCTTAAAAAAGATATAAGAAGATACCCCCACCAAACCCACCAGTTTGCAAAAGTGGGAGATCCAAAAGTGTTAACTAGCATTGCACATTCTTTCAGACTTTTTAAACACATAGATCAGTTATGGTTTTTCCCCTTTTATTGTACTGTTATTTTATATAATATATTAATAATAACATAACATATAATAATACGTATTATTTTATGACATGACTCCCTGAGAAGGGGAATGATACCGATACTATGGTGATGTAAAAAACAAGACATCATTAAAAACTTACTTTTAAAAGTCTTCATAGCTTCAATTATCTTTATGCTAATGCACAGACGGTAAGTAATAAAGAAGGTGGACCAGAGATATTAATACAGAAAGGCAATATTAGCAGACTTGGCAGGAGTAGAATATATTGTGACTGAAATATAGATATGGAACAATGACCTTTATTCAAAGAGAATAAAATTTATAAAAGAGGAAGCAGTATAGTATTTTACATTAAGATATGTCATATGAAGAAACTATATGCTTTTCTCTACAAATTTTTGAATTTCTTCAAAAAAAAAGAGAGAAAAGTGAAAGAACTTAAGTGAGAATTAAGAGTGGAGAAATAGAAGCAATATTATCCTAGGAATATACTGTAGATCACCTAGAGATGAGGTAATATGCTAGAAGTATGAGAAATACCACAAACTTGGCAGAGGCATGATCTGATAATGATGGGAAAATTCAACTAGCTGAATCTGTTGAAGCTGTCACTGGGAAAAAGGAAAATTAAAAAAAAAAAAAGGAAAGCAGCTAATAAAATTTTGATTTATCAAAATGACTTCACACTTAGAAATTAATAAAAAAAACAATGGCAAACTACTATGTTGGACAGGGTTCTGACACAATGAAATTTAAAATGGAAGTAGATATGATTACTTTAAAATCATATTTTAAAGGATTCAGAGAAAAAAATTAGTCAGGAGGGGGAAGGAAGAGAATTTGGAACTCAAAATTTTAAAAAGAAATGTCAAGATTTGTTTTTACATGTAACTGGGGAAAAATAAAACAATAAATAAACTTTTTAAAAGTATCAAAATGCTATAAACTGAGAACCAGACCACTGGATAATTATATTGCAAATTGTTAAATCTCAATTTAAAAAAATGAAACTTTCAATCATGACTCCAAGTAAAATATATATATATATATATACATATATGTGTAAATAAAGACACAAAGAAAAATATATATATATATATATATATATATTTAGTGAAAGCAAATAGTTTTTGATTTTTAATAAAAAAAACAAAAAAAAAAAAAAAAAGCCAGAAATTAACATGAAAATTCTGTAGAAAAAGTCAGAGAAAGGTGGGGAAATTATTACAAATAAAATTCTAAAGAAAAAAAGAAATTATTCTAAAAAAAAAAAGGAAACTGTCTAAAAATATTGTGATTTCAAAGGAACAATCACCAAACTTAGATTTTTTTTCTCTTTTTAAAGAATCAATCATCATACTCTGATCCAGCAGTGTCTCTACTGAGTATCTCAAAGAGACCATAAAAAAGGAAAAAGACTCACATGTACAAAAATGTTTTTAGTAGTAGCAAGGCACCAGAAACTGAGCGGATGCCCATAAGTTGGAGGATGGCTGAATAAGTTATGGCTTATGAATGTAATGGAATATTATTTTTCTATAAGAAATGACCAGCCGAATGATTTCAAAAAGGCCTGGAGAGACTTATGTGAACTGATGCTGAGTGAAGTGTGTAGAATGAAGAAAATACTGCACATAGCAACAACAATATTATGTGATGATCAACTGTGATGGTTGGGGCTCTTTTCAACAATGAGGTGATTCAGGCCAATTTCAACAGACTTATAATAAAACACTTGCATCCAGACAATGGGGACTGAATATGAATCACAACATAGTATTTTCACCTTTACTGTTATTGTTTGCTTGCTTGTGTTTTTTTCTCGTTTTTTCTCCTTTTGTTCTGATTTTTCTTGTGCAGCATGATAAATGTGGAAATATGTTTAGAAGAATTGCATGTTTAACAAATATTGGATTACTTGCTGTCTAGGAGGCGGATGGGGGGAGGAAGAAAAAAATTTCGAACACAAGGTTTTGCAAGGGTGAATGTTGAAAACTATCTTTGCATTTTGCATGTATTTTGAAAAATAAAAAGCTATTGTTATAAAAAAAATTTTTAAAGAATCAATCATTAAAGTTTTATTAAGTGCCTATGTGTCAGACACTCTACTTCATGAATAGGCAGTTGAACAAGAGTAAGTAAAGAAGACTATCAGGAGCATTAAAGTCCATAATAAAAATTGAGGTGGCTGCAGAAGAATGCTGGGAGCAACAAAATAAAACTTTGTTTTTAGTTATGGTGGAGGGCAGGAGGAAGATAAAACAAGGAAGAAGACAGATGCCTAGAGTGAATGGTGTGATAAGGGATGGGCAAAAAAGGACAGAAGCTATTCAACTTTTACTTTATTTCTGTTTCCCTTCCAAAAAAGAAACATCTTTGGACTGAAGAAAACAGGACAATAATGATTCATGGAGAATAGAGAATGGAAGATAAAAGGAAGCACATAGTCAATTTTTATTAATAAATTGAAATGACCAAATTAGGATGGACCATATCTGAGACTAATGATAGGACTAGCAGATGCGATACTTCAAAGATTATGGGAATGAGAATGTATGATAAAAAATGTAAAGAGTCAATATCATGATTTACCAAAAAGGGAAAAAGATTAGTGGTCCAGGGATACCTGAGGGTCTCTAGAGTCTTTCACGGGGTCTTCAAGACAAAATTACTTACACAATAATACTAAGATTTTTAATTTCTAATGTAGGAAATATCAATATAATTCACATAAGTTTCATGGGTGGTCTTCAATTTTTAAGTGTCAAGGGGTTCTAAGACCAAAATTTTTGAGAACTGTTGTTGTATACAATTTGACAAATGATTTGAAGCACATTTATCCTCATAGAGCATCCAAAGGTTCTATCCTTGGCTTGGCATTGACATTATCTGTGATTTGGATGAAGGTATAAATTGCACCCTCATTCAACATATCTTTTCTCAGAATAATGTTTTTAAATGCATAATACAGAATACATAGAACTGTAAGAAAAGTCAATTATGTTGAAAGTTATAATATTTTTTAAAACAAGTTTATAAACTTCAGTTTTAAAACATCTTCATTATCTAGAGGGTGAGCAATACAGTAAAGAAAACAAAGAACATACTACCTGAGGATTCACTATTTAAAGAAAAACTTAGGAGAGATTCACACTATTTTCAAGTATCTGATGAACTGTCATGCGGAAAAACAAGACATGGTCACACAGGGAAGAAGTGGGGAAAGGGAGAGAAGTTGCAGAAAAAATTATTTTTGTTTAGGGAAAATCTTTCCAAGAATTAAAACCATTAGAAAATGCCTTAAATTATTGTGGAAGTAGCAGATCTCTCTTCATGAGAATATTCAGCAAAGCTTGGATAACTACTTGATACTTTCATGAAAGGGATTCTTGATTGGGTAGGGAATCAGAATTTTTTCTTTTCTGAATCTGAAATCTTGCTTTCTGTTTGGAACAGTGGAACTCTGGCTTGTATCTATGCCTTCTCTTAAATCTCATTTTTTTTTTTCTTTGTTAGCTATTGGGCCATGAGGTCCCTTAGGGACAAAAGAGGAAAAATAAAATATGGGGTAAGACATGAGAGGGGGTGATCTGAAAAAGGAAAATGGAAGCAGTCTATGCTAGGCATCACTCACCTCCAGCAGCAATTGCAGAATCTGAGCCTGGTGAGTCCCCACTCTACGACAGGCACCCACCAAGGCAATAATCACACCGGTATGGCCTTGTGCCAGTATAGCTTCGAGGGCAGGACTCAACTCCTCAAACACTTGGGACAGCTGAGGATGAAAAATAACATGGAATGAACCACTGATCACTCTTCAAAGCATAATTCAACTTTTTTTCCCCCAACTTCCATCTCCTTAACCCAACTCTCCTGGCTCTCCCTACCCTGCTCTTATCCCACTACACTTACCAACTTGGGGGTGGTAATGGCATCAAGTAAACGCTGCAAGGGGAAGTTGGCAATTGGATGTGATGCCAGGGCTTGCAGCTGCCCCTGAAAGTGGTTCTCAAAGACGCTCTGTAGCCATGGAGGTTCTGACACCAGCAATACCTGCTCTAGTAGTCTGGAACTCGTCTGATCCCGTAGGAATAGCAGCAAGGGGCTAAAGAGCAGGGAAATCACAACAAATCCAAATTAATTCTATGTATCCTGTGTAGCACAATTCATTTTGACCAACTTGTGAAGACTGGAAGCTTTCCTCTAACCTGCCATCAGCTGCAGAGTTTCGAGTACTCAGGTATTTGATTACAGAATCACAGAGAAGAGCACAAGCCTTGGGAAGCTTCCGATGTAGTACCTGCAGTGCTACTTGGAGGCAGAAACTGGAAACCTTGTCAGTAATGAACACTGAAAAAGAACAGTAACATAAAGAATTTCTCTGATACTGACTTGCCCACTCATTCCTCAAAAAGAAACAGACTAAGAAATGAAAATGAAGAATTCAGAGTCATAACTGCTACCTGGATAAATGGGGCAGTACCTCCCTTCTGTGCTCATGCTCACCCCTCCCCCAAACATGTTCTCTTGTTCTGTCCCCTCAACCCCCTCACCAGAAATATCCTTCAGAAAACAGGAACTCAATTCTTGTAAGCAGCTCAAGAAGGTTTCAGGAACCTCAAAACTGGCTGGCTTCCATTCCCGAACTGGGGCCCGCTGCCCTTCTGAAGTAAAGTTAAGAAAATATGGTTTCAGAAAATAGGAAACTACTTCCCAAAATTCTGTTAATTTCCACAGATGAACAAACACGAGTTACCCTTAAAGAAGATAACACAGATTTGGGAGACTGCTTGTTTTACCCCCTCTATTCTAGGTGCCTTCAAACTAGAATAAGAAACCCCCTTTCCCTCCCCAGTATAAATAACCACAGGGAGGTTCCATCCTATTTCCACCACCACCTTCCTCCCCTGGAGAACTCACCAAGTGACTGGGGACCCCGGGGTCTGGCTATCTCAGACTCCAAGACTGTCCCCCCTAACACCTGTAGCAGAGTCCGGACCACGAAGCTGCCATGAGTGTCTCCGCTGTAGAGGACTAAGGCATCACGAACCTCTGATGCCAGCTTTAGCATCAGCTCCTCCAGAGTCCCTGAGTCTCCATCCTTTACATCTCCCTCCTTCTTGGCAAGAGCCTCTGGAAATCGGGGCAGCTGCAGTAGCACACTTTGCAACACGTGGGCCCCGCTCCTGTGACAAGCCACCGAACGCAAGTGAGGTAAGAGAGCGGCCAGCAACCGGCTCAGGGGATCCAGGGGGCTGCATGACAGGAGCTCCTGCAGCATCCCACTGCCCGCCCTATCCGTGGCCAAGGCCAGCGCCTGCGGCTCTAATTCCTTCAGCACGTTATGTATCAAAAGCTCTAGATAAAAACAAAAACAACAACTATTTTTTTCTTTTGTTTCGTGGGAGACAAGATAAGAACGACTCTACAGGCACACAAACCCCTTTCTTCCCGGTCGGGGCCCTTAGCGGCTCCCTTTCCTCACCTGCCTTCCATAGATTAGCCTCATCTCGGGGGAATCACAGGAACCCCGCCCCAAGCCAAGCCCCAAACACACACTCTGCAGTCTCGCTGACCCCACGCCCGCCCCCGGACAAACCCAGTGTGCCCCACTCCGACCCCAGATTGACCCGTACCGCGCTCCTCTCCAGTCTCGGGCGCCTCCTTCAGCGCCTCCAAGGCCCGGCGAAAGTAAGTCAGAGACTCGGGGGCCGGCCGAGGATGTAGGTCAGGAGCCGGCCGAAGGTGAGGATCACGGCCCTGTTCGGACCGCGTCCGGCTTCGGCCATCCCCGCCGGCCCGCCGACGCCCCGTCTTCTGGGGAAAATGTGGACGCACCCCCATGGGCGCACGCGCAGAGGTGGCCTTAAGACCCCGGCCACGGTCCCTCGAACGTTGCGGTCCCAGCTCGGAGGAGACTCCCCGACTCGTTTCTTCACGGTGGCTGTTCAGCGCCCTGGTGCTTCCGTCATTGCTCCGCGACGGTCGCCTTCCAGGAGGAAGGGGTGGTCTTCTTCGGCTGGGCCCCGCCCGCCATACACGCCCTCCTCGGGCCAGGGTCCAAGGTATTTCGAAATAAAACTAAATGTTGCTCTTTGAGCGTTCCAGTGGCTGCGCTCCGAGGCAGTGGTTGCGTGCGCAGGAAGCGTGATGATATAGTCCTCGGATGAGCCCCGCCTCCGCAGGCTACTTTCTTGGACCGGGATTCTCAGTGTTCCTCAGCCCAGCTAAAGGTGCCGAGGCTCTTTCGTCTCTTTGGGCCTGAGGTACCCCACTCTACCTCCCACACACCTTCGGGCTTTGAGGCTGCGTGCTCTGGTGACGGGCAGGCAGTTTCCACTGCTGAGCCCCGCCTTCGCAATGCTCTGTTCGGGGCTTCGGTGTTCTGCAACGCGGTCAAAGGTTCCGAGGCCCGCGCCCGTCCGCCTGGGCTAGAGGACCCTGCGGGAACGGAGCCTGCCGGCTGCGGCTGCACAGACAAGTGACCCGCATTCGGCTCCTGCGTCGGTTCTGGCGGGGGCGGGAAGCTTTTCCCTCCTGGGGGTCTTGGCCTCAGGCTGTCTTTGGCCGCCTCGCCTCCATTGGATGGAGGTGCTCCGGGACAGCTGTGCCTAGCCCGGCCGTAGAGAGTGAGTCTGGTGCCCCCTGTGCGTGAGCCTCGCTCGGGCCGTGGGAGAAGGTGCGCTCAGCCCTTGCGACCTCGGGCCCCTCTGTCCACGCCCGTGGCCTCCCAGCCTGGCCTTTGCCCCCGTGCCGTGCCTCCCCAGTGTTACTGCGTCTACAGTTACCGGTGCATTTCTTCGCTTTGCTTCCGCAGGTAAACTTTATTCATTACCATGTTAGGCCCCCTGCAGGGCCAAGTGTGCGTGGTGACAGGAGCCTCCAGAGGCATCGGCCGGGGCATTGCCTTGCAGCTTTGCGAGGCAGGAGCCACTGTCTACATCACCGGCCGAAATCAGGACACCCTGCAGGCTGCTGCTCGGGAGGTGAGTGCTGTACCGCCTTTTGCATCAAAAGCCGCAATTCACTTTCCAAAGTGCCAGTCAATCAGACAAGCAGATACTTGGCACAGGGGAATTAAAGTGAAAAAGCAAAATGGGCCCGGCCCTCAAGTAGTTTGCATTCTTAAGGGGAAACTGCAGGTACAGAGGCCGTATAAGTCCTTAGGATCCTTATCCCAACTATGGCTTTCACAGATAAAAGTCTTGGATCCCACAGCAAGGGTACATCTTCCCCTCAGGGTTCTGGGAGTATCTACTGCCAAGGACTGTGGGGTGGGAGGGGGAGAGTCAATTGCCATTGACATACTCTTCTTCTCTTCCTCAGTTATCAGCTGAGAATCAGAGTCAAGCAGCCTTAAATAGTTTTTTGTTTTGTTTTTGTTTTTTTGCTGAGGCAATTGAGGTTAAGTGACTTGCCCAGAATCACACAGCTAGGAAGTGTTAAGTGTTTGAGGTCTGGTCCTCTTGACTTCGGGGCTGGTGCTCTATCTACTATGCCACCTAGCTGCCCCTTAAATAGCTTTTAGAAAAGGTCCTAGAATCAACACTTGACACAAAAACTTAGAAATCTCCCCCCACACACACAATGTTTGTGACACATTCTCCCACAAGAACATATAATAATGTCTATGGCAAAGTGTGCTCAGATTTTGAGAGTGCATGCGGTAAAGAGGTAATTCACAACTCTTGGTTGTTGAAAGTTCTTTTCTTCCATTCCTGAAATACTCTAGTTTCCTTTAAAGCATAATGAATGTTTCCATCCTGATTTGGACAAACCTAAGCCACTATGATCCTTTTGGGATAATACTAGAATGCTTTATTTTTGGTCCTAAATATAATAGGGAGCCAACGAAGTATATTAAGTAGGCAGGAAAGGATGGCATTGCTAGATATTCTCTTTAGGAAAATCACTGGAACTGAATTGAGGATAGATTGGAGTCAGCAAACATTTTTTCTGTGCCAAGAATCATGCAGACACAAAGAAAGGCAGAAACACAGTTCCCATCCTCAAGGAATCCACCTGTTAATTGGGAAGACAATATACAAAATACATGTCTATACAAGATATATACAATGTAAATGGAAATTAATCTCAAAGGAAAGAAGGCTTCTTGCAGAAAGTGGGATTTGAGTAGAGGAGGGGAGAGCATTGCAAGGTAAAAGAGGCAAAGAGTAAAAAAGCACAGCCAGAGATGAAATACCATGTGTGAGAAGTAGCAAGAAAGTCTATGTCATTGGATTGTGGACTGGAATAACGTATAAGAAGACTGAAAAATAGGAAGAGCACAGTTTATTAGGGGCTTTAAAAGTCATACAGGATTTTATATTTGGTCATGAGGTAATGAAAACCACTGGAGTTTATTGCATAAGAAATACATAGTCAGACCTCTACTTGAGGAAGATGACTGCCAGCTGAGTGAATGGTGAACTAAAATGGAGAGAAAACTGAGGCAGGGATACTAACCAGTAAGCTATTGAAGTAATGCAGGCTTTATATGGTAAGGGCCTGCACTAGTTTGGTGGTTTTTTGTGAAAAATATTGTGAAGGTCAATAAGAATACTTGCTAACAGATTAGACGTAAAGGGAAGTGAGTGAGACATCACGAACAAGATCAAGGTCACAAGCCTGGGTAACTAGGAGGTTAATGGTATCCTCAACAGAAATAGAGAAGTGTGGAAGAGAGGAAGATTTGAAGAAATAGATGATGACTTCTGTGTTTGTGATGCTTATGAGACATAAAATTTGAGATGTCCATTAGTGATGTCAGACTAGTGGTCAGGAGATTCAAGCTAGACTAAATAGATCTTGAGAAACATCTGTATAAAGATAAATCAACCCATGAGAGCTGATGGGTTCCCCAAATGAGATAGTGTCTCATTCCTCAAGTCAAGGTGGTTGCTGGCATGGGAAGCAGACTGCCCAGCTCCCGCATACTTACTCCAGCAAAATCCTGAAGTTGTACAAGAAATCAGTCTGAAGCCCAAAAGCATATAGGGTCCTGCTATAAGCATAGGGTAGCTTTCCAGTGGGATCATAGATAGACCAAATATAGACTTGCAAAGCTCTGTGTCTAGAGACAGCAAGCATAGAAGGCTTCGTCAAGAATTCAGGGTGATCAGAAAGCCCCAAGGAACAGCAGTTCAGTGAGCAATGACCAACATATTCTGGCAGTCCTCAGACTTCAACTTTCCTCTTGAGCTTGCGGTTCCTCACACAATCTGTCCTTAGAATCTAGAAGCTCAGATTCTAGATAATTTTTTGACTCAGGAGATGGAGGCCAGCACAGGACCATGTATAACTCCAGGTCAGCTTTATCACTCTAATGTTCAGCTGGTTACAGGACCTGGTTTTGGCAAAAAGCCTGCTCAGGAACTAAAGCTGAGTTTCTAGAATAAATTAAAGAAAATATGATTTAAATATAATATATTTGCAAATATAATTTTAAAAATAGACATTCATAAATATAATAACAATATAATTTACTACAAATCTAGAAATCTTCAAAAAGGAGAGAGAAACTGACAAAATGGATTTTCTACAAGAATTACATATAAATATCTAGAAAACGTTAAACAAGAAGTTTAAAAATTTTAAATGCTTGAAAAAATTGGATAGAGAAAAAATAGTTTAGAAGAGAGAGTGGTAAATGATCCAAATGATAAGCTCCCTGAAAATGAGATTAAACAGAAACCAAAAAATCAAAAGACAGAAAAATAGAAGAAAATAATTTATCTAATATAAAAAATAACTGATTTGCAAAATAGATCAGGGAAATGTAATTTAAGAAACATGATGGGGGTGGTGCCCCTGAAAACTATGATTTGGGGGGGAAGCTAGACAAATGCAATTCAAGAAATCATAATGAAAACTGCCAAAAAAATTGTTAGAGCCAGAAGGCAAAGTGATCTATCATGTTAGGAATAGCAAGTTTAGTTTGGTAGGAATTGCAAAATGCATGGAAGGTCAGAAATTTGGAAAGATAGGATCACACCAGGTTGTAAAGAGGTTTAAATACCAAATGAGTTTATAGTTGATCCTTGAGCAGTGGTTCTCAAAAGATTTTTTGCTTCTGCTTTGTCATGGGGAATCAAAGTGTACTAACAGAAAGTCAGATTCCATGTGTCCATGAGATTGCAACTATAATTGCAGTTGCAGCTGTAATCCATACAATTAATTCATTGTGCCCTTTAAGAACCCTAGAATTCTCAGGAATCTTTTCTTTTTACCTGCAATTCCTTGTGTGAACACCTGGGGGTAACCTCACTCCGTTCGCCAGATCTGCTGGATTTCTGGAGGTAGGACTAGTTGAGTAAGGAAGAGGGGCCTGGTGTCATTTGTACCTAAATACAATGCTAGGGCAAAGAGGTTTCTGATATGTGGGACTCTTGTGTCCATTCTACCCCAGGCACAGTCCCGAGGAGGTCGATGCCTGCCTGTGGTTTGTGACTCAAGCCAGGAAGATGAAGTTCGAAGCCTGTTTGAAAGGGTGGATAGAGAACAAAATGGGAGATTGGATGTACTAGTCAACAATGCTTATGCTGGAGTCAAGGTACCATTTTACCCCTACCCCTTTTCTTTTGATTTCCTGTCCTACCATTTGTTCCACTTTTTTTTCTTTAATATTCTAATTCCATGCTCCACTCTTCTGATTGACCCTTAGGCCCTCTCTGCCCCAACTCTTATCCCTCTATAATTGGAACTCTTCTACCTTTCAAGTTTTACCCCCTCATACATGCACTACCCATCACCCATCACCTACCTTTCCCACTTCTCATTTCATTCTTCATTCTTTTTAGACCCTTATTTCCCATATGAAGAAGCCATTCTGGGAGTGCCCAGCCTCTATATGGGATGACATCAATAATGTGGGACTTCGGTGAGTATGACCTTTCCTAATTCAGCCTATAAAGGACCCTTTCAGTAAATCTAGTAATTCAAAATTTTACCCATCCTGTTATTCTTCCTTCTTTGCTTGCATTCCCCCATCTTTGTCTTCTCCCTTCAGTTTTCATTACCCTCACCACTGAGAGGTCCACCAGATACCCTCACCTATTCTTCAATGTGTCTTTCATCCATCTGAGAAAGCCTTCAGCCTTCTCTCCACTTGCCTTTACTAACCCCCTTCTAGAAAACTCACCCAAATCAATAACGTCAAGAAAATACCTATTTCCCCTCCAGTCTACTTGGTAACTATGGTTTTGGGGTTTGTTTGTTTTTTAGTTGTAGAGAGTGCAATGTTATAGAAATTTATCAGATCTCTTATTTGAGAATTATACTGCAGTTATGGCTTTCCCTGTATCCTTTCTCCATTATGTAAAAATACTCTGTTCAGTTTTAGCAGTGTACATAAGTTGGATTGAAGAAAGTGCACATCAGAAATTTGAGATGGACACCACAGCATTTCAGGCTTATTCTGAATTTATAAATGGACAAATTGTGTCTTTTCCACTTTACTGAAAGACATTATGATATTGTGGATTGACTTTGGGACTTGCAGAAAGGAAAACATGAATTCAGGTTATAATGCTTACTTCTTAGTACCTTGTGACCTTGGACAAGTCACCTTTCTGAACTTTCAGTTATTTTTTTGAGTGAAATGGGAATAATAAGGCTTGAAACACTTATCTCACTGGGTTATTGTAAGGTTTAAATAAGAGTATATCTAAAATATTTTTAAAATCTTAGGGTATTTTGAAAATATTACTATATTTTTACTATTTTTATATTTATTTTTTACTATATTATATATTACTATATTTAATAGTCCTATTTCCCATGTCTAATTAGGACCAAAAAATAAATTGGAAGTATAACAAAAGAGATGTAGCTTCCATATAAGCAAGAACATCCTGAAAGTAAGAAATGAGGTCTTTTAAGATCAGAGACCAAGGGCAGCAATTGGGCTTCTTTTTCTGGAGGTCTTTGAGAACAGAAGTCTAAGTTGTCTAGGCAAACTTCTTTGAAAATGAGGTTTAAAAAGTATCCTCCAGAGCCCAGTTTCTTAAATTGTGGGTTGTAACCCCTAAATGTGGTAGTTGTGAAATTTTGATTTATTATCAGTAAATGTTTGATTTTTTTTTCGATACCTATTTTATATACTTATGTACCCCAGGTCATGTAAAAATTTCTCAGGGTCACAAGCAGAAAAAGTTTAAAAAGCCCAGGGTCTAGGCAAGCTTCTTTGAAGATGAGATTAATAAAATATCCTCTAGAGGACCCTAGCAACCACAGTGAGAAGTGATAAGAAGTGCTTGGTTCCCCCGAGGTTAGGCACTTGTCTATCTGCTCTGTGTAGCATGTAATTAGGTGCTGTCACCATCTGTACTTCCTCTCCCCTTCAGAGGCCACTATTTGTGCTCAGTGTATGGAGCCCGCCTAATGGTACCTGCAGGACGAGGGCTCATCGTGGTCATCTCCTCACTTGGTGGGCTGCAGTATATCTTCAATGTAGCCTACGGTGTGGGCAAAGCAGCGGTGAGTCCTGATGGTTAGGAGGTGGAGACTAAGGCTTGATAGAATTTGGGGAAGGGATGCTCAGGGCACTGTGGTTCATTATCTTCATCTTTTTCCAGATCATGTTGGAAAGAATAGCTCTATCCTTTCAAATACTGACCTTCCCTTCTGGACTTTTCAGGGAACAAAAAAACTCATAACCCGGGCTCTGTCCTGTAGTTAAGCGGGTGCTATGCTATGGAAAAGGAAATCATTTAGGGGTTTCGGGGTAGGAGAGGCATTTTTATTGAGAGGGAAGGCTCTGAAGTTGGGGGCAGGGTCACTTAGAGATAAAGCTGGAGAAACAGTAGTGGAAAGAAGATAAGGGATCATGGCTTTCATTTCTATCCTTTTTCCTTCATAGTGTGATAGGCTGGCCACAGATTGTGCCAAGGAACTACGACGCCATGGTATTGCCTATGTGTCTCTATGGCCTGGGATGGTGAAGACAGAGCTAATTATGGAACATCTGAACAAGGAAGAGGACCCCATAGTCCGTAGGGTCAGCAAGAAAAGGGCATGAGGATAGTCATCTTTCCACCTAATACATAGGCACAAAACCCAAGGGGCACTGCTAGATTCAGCTTCAAGAAGGATCAATTGAACTTCCATTCAAACATGTATTTATTAAAGCTTGTGTGTGCAGAGCACTGTGGTAAGACTATAAAAGGGTACAAAATTTAGAGAAGGCGTAATCTCTGCTCTCATAGATTTATAGTCTCACATTAATTCTTAAAGAGAGTTGTATTTGAAGTCAGAGAGCACTTATTACTGTAGCCTTGAGCTAGTAGTTTTACCTGTCTGGGCCTCAGTTTATCCTTCACAAAAGGGTTTGGAATATAAAACTACTAAGGTCCTTTAGTTATAAATCTGTGATCTAGAACCAGAACTTCCCTAACTGTGGAGTACAATAGCATAACTGAATGGGAGAGCTGTGAAATTATGATTTATTACCAGCAAATGTTTGATTTGTATATCTATTTTTATATTCTATATACCTGGGAAATTTTCTTGGGTGAAAAGGGCTTGTGAGTGGAAAAAGTTTAAGAAGCTCTGATCTAGAAGAAAGGAGGTATAGCTCTTGGAAACTAGCATAATGGGATTCTACTTCACTGAATGAGGGAAAGGCAAAAAAGAGCCCTTTTCCAGATATAAGCATTTCTGAGGGGAGAATACATTCTTCTCCACTTTTAATTTGGCCTTGAAGTGGGGCTGAAAAAAAATGACACTAACAGGTAGTCTTGGGATGATGCTGCTAGATTAACAGTTCATATCTTTTGATCATCATAAAGCTGAAAGAACATCTTCCAGATGGGGAAACCCCAGAACTGAGTGGCAAATGTGTGGTGGCCCTGGCAACAGGTAATTGGTGGGATTAGGGATCAGGGTGGAGGATATGCTATCAGAAATATTGTAGGAATCTGTAGAACTAATTTGAGCCACAGCTAGATTCTGCTTCTGCCTTTGGAAGTTAAGAGGGAGGCCTATGTTTGTTAGAGACCTTGGGAACTGTATTAGGTAGATAAACTTAATTTTGATTAACAGTACATTCAATGTTCTCAGATTATACAATATTATATACTAGAATCTATCTCTCCTAAAAGGAATGGACAGAAAGACTGATACCACTGGAGCTAAAAAGTCATTCTTTTGAAATTTCTAAGGTAGATACTTTCTTATTAGACTGCCTCCTTCATTCTATAATTGATTGCTTTCTGTCCTCAGATCCTAATATCCTGCAGTTGAGTGGTCGGGTTCTTCCATCCTGTGATCTGGCTAAAAAATATGGATTTAAGGATGTGGATGGTGAGAAGCTTGGGTGGGATGAGGGAGAAAGGGAGTAGAGGGGGAAATGTCCTTATGTTCTCAAACTTTCCTTCTTCATCCATCTCCCACCTTTTTTCTTCCTATTTTCCTTTCCTACCATTTCTTTTTATCCCTTCCTTCCTTCTTTATCTCCCCCTGCTTCCATTTCCAAGGTTCAGGGTTGCTTACTTTTGGGGAATGAATGTTTAAACTCCAACCCTGGTTTCCTCTTGCTTCAGGTCGTCCTGTTTTTGACTATCTATCCCTGCGATCAGTGCTTTCTGAGGTTCCCAGACTGGCCTGGCTGGCCTCCTACATACCCAGCTTCCTCCGTATACCCAAGTGGATTATGGCTCTGTATTCCAGTAAATTCTGATCTTACCAGCCAACCAAAATGAAGGGGTAAGACTTCCTGTCTTCCCAAACTTAACACAATTGTTTTCTACTCTGCTACATTCATCAGCCGTGGGGCAAGGAGTGATTTGATGTTTGGATAAGAAGTTAGTGTTTCCCCACATACTTGGACTCTTGAGCAACCCCTGCCTTCAAGTGAAGACTTCAGCTGAGTCCTTCACTATATTACCTGTATTCCTCCCACATGTGGCCAGAGGGATTCCTGATGAGAAGAGCACTTGGGATAAGGCACAAATTTTAGTCTTATCTGAAACATTGACTAGCTTTGTAACTCTTGTGAATTCTTGTACTACTAGTGCTTTTGCTTTGATTTCTTTTCCTTGTTCCTGTACCTTGTTTTACCTTTTAATGGAAAAGACCTCTAGGGTAATAAATAATTTGATTCACTTATTACTTTAACAAATATTTTTGGAGTCAACTGGTCTGTACTCTCAACAAACTTATAATCTAATTTAGGAGATACAGATGTACAGAGAGATAGCATGGTATAGTGGATAGAGATCCTTGGAGTTAAGAAAGATGTGGATTCAAGTCTTATCTATAGCACATGCTCTGGGGCTCATTCCCCCAACTTCCCCTGCACTGGCAAGTTGTATATCCAGAGAGTCTTTAGTGCTTTTTTCCCCTCAGGGTTCTAGGAGAAAGGGATTGGGGCTTCTTACATTATGGCTTGTAAATTGATATTCCTATACTTTCCCCCAGTGATTATCAGTTGATATAAATTAGGCAGCTGAACTAAACATGAAGGAAAGGGTATTTACTGAAGTGGTATGGCAAAATCACTAGATAAAAAGTATCCCTCCAAGATTGACATTCTGTAACTTCTGTAATATCCAGTTAATGGGAAATTTGGGAGGGACATGTTTCAGGATAGGAAATAAAATACTACACAAAAGGGTGCTTACTAGCTTAGGTACCCATTCTTGAAAGAATGTAAAATAAAATCTTTCCTGAAAAACAAAAAGTATCTCCCCCAAACTAGGTGGGCAACTTTGACAAATAGGGCCCATGCCTATAGTAACCTGTGGCAATAACAGTAATGAGCAACTCCTGGAAATCTTTGCTGGAGATCTGTTTGTCTCCTTTGTGGTATCCATGTAAAGGCATGGCATGATATAGTTTTATGCCAAGCTCTTTATAGAGTCCTTGGACTGCTTTTTCTCAAGCTGTCTCATTTATCCTTGGCTCCCTTTGAAGACACTGCTAAGATGTCCAAAATCTTCAGACTTTTGGAGAGATCACAAGGTCCTTTTGTTGAAAGGGCAAAGCTCTTCACCAAACAGTTCCCTTTGAGGGACTTGGTTAGACTGCTCTCTCTCTCTTTCTTTGTCTCTCTCTCTCTCTTTCTTTGTCTCTCTCTCTCTCTCTCTCTCTCTCTCTCTCTCTCTCTCTCTCTCTCT
>JAJPUD010003899.1:136731-178727 GCA_023553655.1 Myrmecobius fasciatus
TCTCTCTCTCTCTCTCTCTCTCTCTCTCTCTCTCTCTCTCTCTCTCTTTCTTTGTCTCTCTCTCTCTCTCCCTCTCCTGGGCTGACCAGATTCCATGGTCCACAGGGAATTATTTAGTTCTCCCAGCCAATTCCAATACACTTCCTGTATAAAGTTAATTTACTTCATTCAGTGGCTTTCATTCCTTCCAAATTTATCAAGGATTTTCCCTGTTTTAGTTTGTTGCCTTTGATTTCAGTAGAAGTAACCTGACAAAGTTAGTTTCTCTCCCAGACATTGACAGATTCTAAACCTCTCAGTGCCCCTAGGCAGCATCAATACTTCAAATTGCAGAGAAAGTTCTGATCTCCATTGATGGAGAAAGGACCTGATGAAGTCATAAGTCCCATTTAGGGGGAGGATTGGATGGACAGTTTTAGAAATCTAGTATCCTGGGGCAGCTAGGTGGCACAGTGGATAGAGCACCAGCCCTGAAGTCAGGAGGACCTGAGTTCAAATCTGGTCTCAGACACTTCCTAGCTGTGTGACCCTGGGTAAGTCACTTAACCCCAATTGCCTCAGCAAAAAGCAAAAAAAAAAAAAAAGAAATCTAGTATCCTGTGGTTCTTGCTCTTTTAGTTAAATACAAGAGCTCTTCACTAGGGGAAGCCCTATTAATTTCCTAGGATTAGTCCAATGGGTGTTTAAGGAGAATGACAGATAAAATAAAAATATTGCAGAGCTAGTATTACCTGGATCTTGCAAATGATTTTAGAAAAGCAGGATCATCAGTGTTGTAGGCCAGATTTGACTCAAGGCAGTCTGATGGCTCAAGTTTAGAGTTGAAATAAAATGAGACATTCCAGTCATTTAATAGTTAACACAAGGAAATTTATTCAGCCATATTATGATAAGGTAGGTCATCAAGCTAATACATTGATTCAATTGGGTTCCACTTCCTTTTGAGTGAAGAAACTTGTCAAATCTGCAGGAGTAGTCCTTGGTGGCTTTTGTGCTTACACCACAAGAAAGATATCCTTACTGATTTTAACCTAAGTTTCTTGGACCATTTAAGTCCTGAAGTAGTTTCAGTACCATTTAAGGGAAACTATGCAGGTGTTATGCCAATGACAACCAGCATGAGAAAAATGAAAGGGGATTGTCTATAGAATTGCATGTTCATTATATTAGAGATGGAAGCAGGGACCAGTAGGCCACAGGTAAAAAGCATGGTTTCTCACTATAGAAAATGTATTGAGGGGCAGCTAGGTGTCACAGTGGATAGAGCACCAGCTCTGAAGTCAGGAGGACGTGAGTTCAAATCTGGTCTCAGACATTTAACATACCCTAACTGTGTGACCCTGGGCAAGTCACTTAACCTCAATTGCCTCAACAAAAGCAAAAAAAAAAAAAAAAAAGAAAAGAAAATGTATTGAATTATGTTAAGGTTAGAGTCACAGAAGAGAAGGGGAGTGGGAGTAAGAATGAGAACTAGGAACTCCCAGAGGTGGTAAGAAAGTCTAAGGGTTGGGTGGGCATGCTCGTGGAGGGGACGGAGGCGGCCGGAAAGCTGCCGGCGTGTGGGGGCACAAGGAGAGCTGAAGGCCGCGGGGATGTGGGCGCCGCTGTTGGACGCGCTATGGGCGCTACCGATCAAGAAGCGCATCTTCAGCTCGGTGTTGCTCTTCTCCTGGACTGTCTACCTCTGGGAAACCTTTTTGGTGCAGCGGCAGAGACGTATCTACAGAACTACTACACATGTACCAAAAGAATTGGGACAAATCATGGTTTCAGAAACATTTGAAAAATCTCAACTGTATCAGCTGGACAAAAGTACTTTTAGCTTTTGGTCAGGATTATATTCAGAAACTGAAGGCACTGTTATTCTTCTTTTTGGAGGAATTCCACATCTCTGGAATTTTTCTGGAGTATTGTGTAAGCGTGCTGGTTTTGGGCCAGAGTATGAGATCACTCATTCCTTGATGTTCCTGTTTTTGGCCACACTCTTCAATGCCCTCACTGGCTTGCCTTGGAGTATTTACAATACATTTGTCATTGAAGAAAAGCATGGTTTCAATCAACAGACGTTTGGGTTCTTCATGAAAGATTCTATCAAGAAATTTATTGTGACTGTATTTTATTGCCTGTTTCTTCACTTCTGCTTTATATCATTAAAATTGGAGGTGACTACTTTTTCATCTATGCCTGGCTGTTCACATTAATTGTTTCTTTGGTACTTGTCACCATCTATGCTGACTACATTGCTCCTTTGTTTGATAAATTCATTTCTTTGCCTGAGGGAACCCTCAAAGAAGAAATTGAAGTGATGGCAAAGAATATTAACTTTCCTCTGACCAAGGTGTATGTTGTAGAAGGATCAAAGCGCTCCTCCCACAGCAATGCTTACTTCTATGGCTTCTTCAAGAATAAGCAGATAGTTTTGTTTGACACACTGCTGGAAGAGTACTCCATGCCGAACAAAGATCCCCTGGAGGAGGGTTTCTTGGAGCCCCCCAAGGATGGAGAGGGGGAGAGCCCTGAAATGAAGACCAAAGTCAGAAATAAGAAACAAGGCTGTAAAAATGAAGAGGTTCTTGCTGTTCTTGGCCATGAACTGGGACACTGGAAGTTAGGCCACACTGTCAAAAATATTATCAGTCAGATGAATTCTTTTCTTTGTTTTTTCTTATTTGTCATATTAATTGGTAGAAAAGAACTCTTTGCTGCATTTGGCTTTTATGATACTCGGCCCACTCTGGTTGGACTAATGATCATCTTCCAGTTTATTTTTTCACCTTACAATGAGGTACTTTCTTTTTGTCTCACAGTACTGAGTCAAAGATTTGAGTTCGAAGCAGATGCATTTGCCAAGAAACTTGGGAAGGCTAAAGACCTATACTTGTTGCTGATCAAACTAAACAAAGACAACTTGGGATTTCCTGTTTCTGACTGGTTATTTTCAATGTGGCATTCCCATCCTCCACTACTAGAGAGACTTCAAGCTTTACAAGATTCAAAACAAGACTGAGATGCCCAGGGTCTGTTCTTGAAGACAAGTTTCTGAAAGTTTCCATCCTGGAAGCATGTTCTAGCTCTTAATGTTTTTACCTTTTTTTTTCCCCAAAGAGAAGAATTAAGTGGAGGTAGGTACCCCAATTTATTTAGAGCCCATTTTAAAATTGATTGGAATAACCAATTGTTTTAAAAAGGACAACACTGGATGAGCTTTAAAAACATAATGTATTTATAAAGGTATTTTTACTTTACTTTTGATGATATAATTTACCCCCTTCATCTTCATACTTGTAATTGAATCTGCCCATTGGGTACTTTGGGCAAATCTTTGGAGGAGATATCTCTTCCTCTGAAGCCTTTCTACAGAGCTGACACCATGGTCCCAAATCATTGTGCTCACCCCAAATTTGAATTTTTAAATAGTTAAAATTGTTCATATTTAATCTGACTGACCAATCAGTGTTTTAAATAATGAGGAAGGCATTTGTCAGTACAGTTGGCATTGTTCTGATGAAATATGGTTATAAGTGTTCTTCTGACTTCTGCCCCTATATCCATATTTAGGTGGGCAGTCTAAAACATTTTTTTTGTTTATTGTTGTTTTATTGAGTTTTATTCATTGGGATATATCCCACAATATAGAAAGTCAGAGTTGACAAAAGACTTAATGTCATTTGGGCAAAGCCATGTACCATCTTAGGCAAATCAGTAGTATTTTTCAAAATATTTTTAGCTTTTTTTGAATTTGTAACCACTTTCTGTCCCTGACTTCAGCTAGATCTTCAGTAAGGAAAGCTATGTGTTCCTCTTTTGGGCAGAAATAGCCATATTATGCAGATTTACATATCTATACTGGGGACAGAATTTGGAGAGGAGAGGATAGAATAGAATTTTTACACTTCCCCCCTCCTCCCCAAAGATGACAGGTTTCTTTTTGCATTTAGGTGAAACCCTCTGAAAATAGTAAAAACTAAAAAAAAATATTGCCTGTTTTGTGAAAACTTCCTTTAGATTTCTCAAGAGTAACCAATATGAATCACACTTAGCATCCACTTAGATAAGTTACAGTTGTCAGTGGCCAAGCTGTTTTCATTTCAAAGTAAGCCTCCCACCCAGAAGTTCTTTTTGATATTTAAAAAGAAACATGTATGGGACTGCCTTACACTTATGTACAATGCCCGAGGAAGCCCTAAGTTTTTCTGTCTAGTCATCCCTTTGGTACATCTGCATTCTGGGTATTTGCTTCAAATAGGAATGGGACCAGTCTTCAGATTTCTGTCAGTAAAACTTTGCACAGCTGAGGTTTGAGGTGATTTCTTCACAAGAAAATATGATTGAAGTCAGTATTTCTGTTGCAATGCATTATTTATTTATTTATTTTTTTTATTTTTTTTTTTTTTTTTTAATTTTTATTTTATTTGAATAACATATGTGTGGGTAATTCCTCAACAATAACCCTTACATAGTTTTCCGCCACAAATTTTTCCCCCCAACTCCCCACCCCTCCCCCTAGATGGCAGGATATCCACTACATGTTAATCACATTAAAATATTGGCAAATCGAATATATGTATACATACTTCCAAACTTATCATTGGTGTGCAAGAAAAATCTTATCCACACGAACGATATATCAGATAAAGGAAACACAATGTAAGCAAACATCAATCAAGGAGTATGAGAATGTTATGTTGTGGTCCACATTTCGCATCCCTCTCTCTGGGTGTATATGGCTCTCTTCAGTGAACAATTGGAGGTGGTTTGAAACATTTCATTGTTGAAGAGAGCCATGTCCATCAGAATTGATCGTCATATAGTACTGTTGTTGCTGTGTATAATGATCTCCTGGTTCTGCTCATTTCACTCAGCATCAGTTCATGTAAGTCTCTCCAGGCCTCTCTGAAATCGTCCTGCCGGTCATTTCTTACAGAACAATAATATTCCATAACATTCATATACCATAATTTATTCAGCCATTCTCCAATTGAAGGGCATCTATTCAATTTCCAGTTTCTAGCCACTACAAAAAGGGCTGCCACAAACATTCTTGCACATGTGGGGCCTTTTCCTTCCTTTATGATTTCTTTGGGATATAAGCCCAATAGAAATGCTGCTGGGTCAAAGGGTATGCAATGCATTATTTATTTGTTAAGCAGAATGCGAGTAGGCTGGCAAGTAGGAGGTTTTATTCCTCCAGTCTCCCTTATCCCCTTTTCCTTCTCAGTGACATGGCTTTCCCTTCCTCCTGTGCCTTTAAATTCACATTTAAATCCAGCACAAGTCAACATTAAAAATTGCTAATGGAAAAAAAAAAAAGAAAGTCTAAGGGTTGTTATTACTATTGTTATTCCCTAGAGGTTACTTCCTCCGAGTTAGATTGGACAGGCTTTTACCATCCAGCAATTTGGGAGGCTGTTAGAGAAGGTTACAACAGTCTAATGAGTCATTAGAATAGTGGTTAATGAGAGTATAGTCTAATAAGGTCAGTTCAAAAGCATCTCCCAGCTATGATTCCACTGATGTGAGGAATTTCAGAGAAGATTTATTTTTGCAAAACCAGTTAAATCAGGTAAGTGTCCCTGGATGGAGACTGTCTTTTGTATCTTTTCAGGTAACCAAGATGGGGACTTCTGCATATACAGAATTATAAAAACGGATTCCCTCAATCAAAGATATCTATAGGCATGTGAAAAGATATTCTAAATCACTATTGATTAGAAATGAAAATTAAAACAACTCTGAGAAACTACCTATCAGGTTGGCTAATGTGACAAAAAGGAAAATAACAAATGTCAGGAATTGTGAAAAAATAATACACTGTTGGAAGAACTGTGAACTGAATCAACCATTCTGGAGAGCAATTTGGAACTATGCTCCAAAAGGATTAAACCTGTGCCATACACTTTGATCCAGCAATACCGCTACTAGGTCTGTCTCCCAAAGAGATCAAAGGAAAGGGACCTATATGTACAAAAATACTTAAAGGAGCTTTTTTTTTTTTTTTCTGGTGGCCAAGAATTCAAAATTGAAGGGATGCCCATTAATTGGGAAATGGCTGAACTTGTGGCATATGATTATGATGGAATATTATTGTACTATAAGAAATAAGGAACAAGATGGTTTCAGAAAAACCTGGGAAGATTATGAATGATGTAGCTATTCTAATCAATACAGTGATCCAAGACAATTCCAAAGGACTTATAGTAAAAAAAAAAAAAAAAAAAAAATACTGTCCACTTCCAGAGTAAGATTTGATAGAGTCTGAATGCAAATTGTAGCATTATTTTTCACTTTCTTTTTCGCAAAATGGCTATTATGTAAATATGTTTTGAATGTTAAAAATAATACATTTGGGCAGCCAGGTGGCAAAGTGGATTGAGCACTAGCCCTGAAATCAAGAGGACCTGAGTTCAAATTGAACCTCAGACACTTAACACTTCCTGGCTGTGTGACCCTAGGCAAGTCACTTAACCCCAATTGCCACAGCCAAAATAATAATAATAATAATAATAATAATACATTTTTTAAAATTTGAATGAATCCCTTCCATGGCCAGTTCCCCAGGGGCTGTCAGCAAGGGATGGAGTGAAATGTTTAGAAAAGAAGGGATTTCCTTGACTAGATCTTTGCCACCCTACTACCCCTATTACCAACATATGTCTAACAGGGCTAATTAGATTTTACCTTTGGGACTGAGCCCCAGCTGGATGGCATCAGCCTTTAACTGGACTGGAATGGATGCCCATCAGTTAGAGAATGACTGAATAAATTATGATATATGAATGTTACGGAATATTATTGTTCTGTGAGAAACGACCAGCAGGATGATTTCAGAGAGGCCTGGAGAGACTTGCATGGACTGATGCTGAGTGAAATGAGCAGAACCAGGAGATCATTATACACGGCAACAACAATACTATATGATGATCAATTCTGATGGACATGGCTCCTTTCGACAATGAAACGTCTCAAACCAGTTCCAATTGTTCAGTGAAGAAAGCCATATATACCCAGAGAGAGGTACATGAAATGTGGACCACAACATAACATTTTCATGCTCTCTATTGATGTTTGCTTGCATTGTGTTTTCTTTCTCAGATTTTTTTTTCTTGTAGATACGATTTTTCTTGCACAGCAAGATAAGTGTGGAAATATGTATACATATATTCGATTTGTCAAGTATTTTAACATAATTAACATGTAGTGGATATCCTGCCATCTAGGGGAGGGGTGGGCAGTAGGGGGAAAAAATTGTAACAGAAAGCTTTGTAAGGGTTAATGTTGAGGAGTTACCCATACCTATGTTTTGCAAATAAAAAGTTTTAATATTAAAAAAAAATTCTTGCCCTAACTGGGTATTTAAATGTTAACCTTTGACTGAGTCACTTGTTAGTCTAATTCTTTCAAGAGGATCCCAGAACAAAAACCAGGTAGAAAGGGCTAAAGAGACAGACCAGCAGGCTTTCTCCCTGGGTCTTTAGTATCCTATAGAACTTTTGTTTTCAGAATGCTCCATCTGTAATGATCAGGTTGAGAGGAGCCTTTGATAGGCACAAAGAGGTGGATAAACTAAATAACTTAAGTTTCTATAGTCATAACCTCCTCGAAAAGGCTCTTCATTGTATCTACTTTTAAAAAGCAGATACTTGCTTGTTATTATGTCCTATTTGCCAATGAATGGGTGATGTAAAGTCATAGTATCATCCTTCATCCAGAATTTCCCATAATGAGCTGGATTATGCATGGTGGTCCTATAACAAGATCTCCAGAAGGCTTCAGTTGTTCAATAAAAATGGAATATTCATGATGTGTGCCTGCTCTTCACATCTCCAGGACCAGTCCCAGTGCTTCATCTTCTCTGCTAACCCAAAAGGACACTATTTATGAAGATGTGGTTCTTAAGGAATGCTATTGTCGTATTGGCTGATGACTGCCTGCTGAGACAGACATGTAATTGCACTTCAATGGCCATTAATTTAATAACAGAGGTTATTCTGATGGATGAGGTTCCTGGAAAGTTCTCCCACTGGGCCAAGCTATAGGCTGCACGGTTGGAATGGGAAAGAGCAGTTGATATTTATTCAGGATATGATATTGCAGCGCCAATTAAGCCTTCTACTACAGCAGCCAACATCAGAGGTCTTGGAGAATGTCATTTTTCGTCATCCTCTCATCCCCACTTGTTTTACTGCTAGGTTTTCTGAATGTCTGAGCTTGGCTCTATCACTATGACAGTGGCTACTCTTACATCATAAAGCAACTGGTCTTGTTGAATACTAGAATGAACTTGTGGACCATGAACTTTGTGCCTATTCCTGATTATTGGAGTTGGATGTCTCCCTTCCCACAGCTTGTCTGTGATGAATTGGCACTACCCTGGGAAGGGGATAGACTCTCCAGTTCAGCAGTTTTTAGGATCCCACTTGAGAAAGACTTACCTGATAAGAATGGATTACTTTTAGAAATAGTCCCAGGCTACCCTCTCCAGCCTTTCCTTATTTGGTCCCCTACAAGGAATTGCCCAACTTTCTGCTATACATCTAGGAAAGAGTTCAGTTCATCCTTAATGGGCAGATCTACTTCCCTCTGAGATGATCACTGGATGATTGATTCCTTCTTAGAAAGGTCCCAGAGGACCAAGGAGTAGAATTGTTGGGAAGCACTTTGTTTTCTAATGGCATGGGGAAGGAAAATTCAACAAGAGAGGATCCCTTAGCTGATTTAGCACTGCCTGGTGCTTAGTTTTTAAGCTCAAGATCAAGTTAGTGGTGGTAATGCCACCTGGTGGTTTAATTTATACTGCTAATAAAGGTATATATTTTTATGTAATGATTTGTAATGATTTATTGTCACTTTCTTCACCTATAAACTGTTTGTATACTTTGACTACTGTTCAAGTGGAATCTTGGTATTTATTTTATTTGTTTGGTTCAGTGGATAGGATGCCAGGTTTGGAGTTGGGAAGACCTGACTTCAAATCTGGTCTCAGGCACTTATTAGCCAATGTACCCCTGGGCAAATCACTTAATTTGCCTCAGTTTCCTCATCTGTAAAATGGGAATTATAATAGAACCTACAAAGCTTGTTGTGAGGATCAACTGAGATAATAATTGTAAAGCACTTTGCACTGAGCCTGGCACGTACACTAGCTATTGTTTATTATTACAACAAACAGAAGAAGGGTGGAAAAAATCTGCAGAGATTTTAAAAACATTCTTTTTACCATTAATGAAGACATAAATGAATCTCATTAAAATTCTATAGAGATGGGGAGAAAGATAGTAGGGATTAATAAATTCCAAGATTGTTTCCATACTTTTGACATCTTCCCCTTTTTCAGATAACTTCTGAATTATCTTTCACCACCTTCACAATTTTGCTGACTCCATCATGAATCTGCTCTTCATATATGTGATCTAATCCACCCACTTTTGCTTTTTTTTTTTTTTTTTGCTGAGGCAATTGAGGTTAAGTGACTTGCCCAGGGTCACACAGCTAGGAAATGTTAAGTGTCTCAGACCAGATTTGAACCCAGGTCGTCCTGACTTCAGGGCTGGTGCTCTATCCACTGCGCCACCTAGCTGCCCCTTTAATCCACCCACTTTTAAAAATATTTTTTAATGCTATTTCTACCTCAATGAGTGGGCAGCTTTCTTTCTCTTTTCTACTTTCTTTTCCCTTTCAGTGGGTGCTCTGCCCAAAAGAATGTAAATATTGATCACTGAAATCTCATAAGACATCTTGAGGTTCACTGGCTAGATTTCTTTAAAAGCCATGCCTTAAATCCAAATCATTCTGGGTTTCATTGACTAATAAAAGGTCCTACTTTGGGTCCTCATTGCCTCAGAGTGAATATAAATGGTGTTTCTATTTTGGCCAGAAATCCTAAGGATATTTCTTTCTTGGTTTGGAGTTTGGTGATTTTCTGTTTTTTCGACTAAGTAAAAAAGGCCATTCTTTGCCTCATTTCTTTCTTATGTAGCCTTAACTGATGAGGTCCTGGATAGCTGGGGATTGGCAGAAAGGAATTGAAGCATTAATGGAATTACTCAAAGGGCTCTGATAGAGGTCAGTTTAGCTTAATGGTCCTACCTCTGTGGAGGTTCCCCCTCTCTCCCATCCCAGCCTCAAGTAGCCCCACCTTGCTGTGTCCAGCCAAGAAATCCAAATTACGTCAAGCCCCTGTGGCCTACCCTCTGAAATGGTAATGGGCAGCCTCACCTTGCCATGTTCTGTCAGAAATCCCAGTTCTGTCCCTGAGATTACATTTCCCCTCTAAATCTGCTTATGGCCCATGCCATCTTTACTGCACTCCTTTGGGTCAGTCCTCCAGGACATTCTGTCTCAGGGTGCCTTTCCCTTTACCCCTCCCCCATGCCACATGGTATCTCTCCTAACCCCACTGTACCTTATGTTATCTCTCCTCTCAGACCCCACTTCTCCTCCTTAAAGCTAATTAACTCTTTGAGGGTACTAAATGCTTTTTAGGATTTAGCTCCCCATCTAAGGGCACAGTGTGTTCCCTTCTCCTAGCTAACTGCAAACTCCACTAGGGAATTTGTCCTTTTCATCATTAATTGTTAAAACCCCTTTCTTCTATGCTCTCCCACTCTATTTCATATTTATCATTCCTGGTGTCTATTTGAATCCTTTCATTTTGTCTGTAACTTCTTCTCCTAAATAAACCTACCTTTTGCCAAAGAGAATGGCCGTTGTGAATTCTTCACATGACTGAAGCCCAAAGTTTGGTGCTCTAAAGCACATCATCATACCTACCATCATTTGCTTCATCAGTCACATTATTAATCACTGTGAAATTGAGACCAACGAGTTTAAGAAGGCCAAAAGCTCCCACTTCATCCAAGACCCTCCATTTGTCTTGATCTGTATCTGGCCACTGGATCCAAATGGCTCTGGAGGGGAAAGTGAGGCAGGTGATCTTGCATAGACCTCCCTCACTAAAAGCCATGTCATGGCATCTCCCTGACATCATGGTAATCTTTGAGAATGAAGGACAAAAAAGCACTAACAATCAGCAACAGCCTCTGAGTGGGCATCAAGGGGATGCAGTGGATAGAGAGCTGGATTTGGAGTCAGGAAGACTCAAGTTCAAATCCAACTTCAGGCTCTTACTGACTGTATGATGCTGAGAAAGTCACTTAAGGCTGTTTGCCTCAGTTACCTCATCTGTAAAATGAGCTGAAGGAAATGGCAAACTACTCCAGTAGCTTTGCCAAGAAAATCCCAAATGGAGTCACAAAGAGTTGGATGTGACCGAAATGACTGAACAACAACCACTTTAACCTTATATATTAATGGGGGAGATAAAAGGTACATGCAAAAATATATACTGCATAAAATTTACAGACACACAAAGTAGTTAAAGGCAAAGCATTCTGAAAGGGAGGACATTAGCAGTGGGAGCAATTAGGAAGTTTTCATTTGGAAGAGGGGGACTCTATGAAAGAGAGATGGATCCAGGTACAGGCAATAGTCAATTTAAAGTAATAGAGACAGAAGATGGAGTGTCCTGAGTGAAGAACAGAGAGGTCAGTGTGGCTGGATCATATATGGAAAAGTAGATAATGTCCAATGAGTACACAAACCTAGGCTAGGACCAGATTGTGTAAAGCTTTAAAAGCTAAACAGAGGAGATGATATTTCCCATTAGAGGCCAGAGGAAACACTTAAGGAAAACTACTTTGGCTACAATTTATAGGATAGACTAGATTGAGGAGAGACTGAAGCAGGGAGAGTAATTATGAAGTTGATAGAATAATCTAATGAAAGATACCATTTATAAAATCAATCAGGGTTTACAAAATGCCTTACCTACTTCTCATTAGATCCTCACAAGCCCTCATTTTACAGATGAGGAAACTGAGGCAAAAAGTTCCCCCAGAGCCACAGCTAGTGAATGTCTGAATAAAAATGTGACCGTCCTTTTGTCTCTAAAGAATTTGGGCTTCAATTGCTTGAGAGGGGATTGATGGGGTGCAGCTTCTAGGAAAAATATAGCAGTAATCCTGAGGCCCCCAAATCCTAGGAGTGCTATTGTTCTAACAATCTGTCAATGATCCTAAAGTCTCCTGGCTTTAGAAATACTATAGTGTAGTCCTAGATAACAATCTTTTGGGATCTCCCTTTTGAACCTCAACATTTGGGGCCTGTCCGGGGAGAGTCTGGCCTCCCCTAGCTTCATCCCCTCCTTGTTAAGGTAAGCCCCCCATTTTTTCTCCCTCAATCCTGTAGTTGGAAGACCCCAAGCAGCTGGGAGAAGGCTTATCTGGGCCATCTTGAGCTCCATACTCAGCAGATTTTCCTTGACTGGGGATTCCCAGACTTAGAAATTCTTGCAATGCCCAGCCAACTAACCTTTGCCACTTTTTTTACTCTTTCTAGAATGCCAGAGGAGAAAGAGGCAATATGCAGTAGGATGACTTTTGGAAAAGAACTAATCTCTACCACCTTTTTCATTGCAGAAGAGAAATTTTATGACTTGGAAAAGATAGATGGGACAGTCCTCTTTCATGTCATTTTTGCCTGTGCCTACATCTCTGTGCAGAATGTCTGTCATGTTTGTTCTATTAGCTAGATTTTGTTACCTGAAAAAAAAATTTAAAAGCAGCCAGTAAGAAAAAACTTCTATGCTTTAGTTAGCAGTCTGGGAAAGATTTCTTAACATCCTTGACTCACACCTTAAAAGGGAAAAAAAAAAACCTGAATTTTTCTGTAAACCTCAGGTCTGACCAAGCTGGGGGGTAAAGAAATAATGTTAGCTAATTAAAATTATAGGACTGCTAAATAACATTTTAACAGATTCTCAGGGTTTTGATTAAGGAGTTAGGCAATTAGTCATTTTAAGATGGCAAGGAAAAAAATTCCTAAGACACTGGGAGTAATTCTAGGAATTTATGCCCATATTGAAAGAAGGAAGTGAAAAAGAAAAAGAAAAAATTAGGTAAACAGGAATTTTTTACTAACCCTTCCTTGATTCCTATCTTATCCAAAGTCCTCTTCTGCTCAATTGGGAAAGCACCCCAGAAGGTATTAAGGGACTCTCTTCACAAACCTGATCACTCAGCATGCTCCTGGAGTCCTGAGTACATCATAGTGATGAGGATTGCTAACAAGATCAGTATAACCTCTTCTCATCTCAGATCAGATTAAGAAAAGAGAATGCTAAAGAACTATAGGGAAACTCAAATTCTGCCCCACCTGTACACCTGGAAGAAGCAGCAGCAGTAGTGGAGCCCTCACACAATCTTGCCCAAACTCTTCCTCATCCAGCTTGGGGCAGTGGGGATGGAGTGGGAATCAGATCCCATGGTCAGCATTCCCTGAATCCTGGCACCTAAAACTACCATCAAAGGGAGATCATGGCACCAGTCACCCCAGCCTTCAGCAGGTTCTGATCAGCAACTGTCTGGGAAGAATCCAGGTACCCTGGAAGCACCAAGTATGGCACTGTGAGGTGAGAAAGCTAGTCAGCCTCTGCATTTGGTAAACCCACCATCATCTGTTTCAGTTGCAGATATGTATTAGCTATGTAACTTATGGCAAAATATTTTATCTCCGTCAAGTTTTCTGATTTGTAAAGAGAAATAATAATGGTTGTGAAGATCACATGATTGGAAAAATGCTTAGCATAAAACAAATGCTGTATGAACCTTATCTGCTTTATTGGATATAATTGCTTCATATTTGATTACTTTATGGGTTTTTAGATGTGACTAACATTCTATGTCGATGTTGAAATAAATGACTTGTGTGTGTGTAATTTGGAAATAAATTCAACTAAATTAAGGCTTCCCCAGAACTAGGAAGATAGAGAAAGAGACTCTCTTTCCTCTATGCACTATGTTCCCCCTTCCCTCCTTCCCTGACTGCAGCAGGGATACATGGACAAAGGGAAGAGAGGAAAATATACTCAGTTCAGTGGAATCTGTTATTTGAGATATGATAATAAAAGCAGTTTTAAAGGAATTCTATTCAAAGTCCACTAAAGGAATATGTAAATTGTAATCTATTTTCATTGTCAGTGTTAACAGAAGATTTAAGAGTTTAAGAACTTTAGAAAAACAGAAAAGCAGTTTGCTATTACTTTAAAAACTCAGTTTTTTTTTCCTTCTTGAGCCAATTTCTCTTGTGCAGCAAGATAACTGTATAACTATGTATACATATATTGGATTTAACATATATTGTAACATATTAAATATGTATTGGACTACCTGCTATCTAGGGGAGAAGGTGGGGGGAAGGAGGGCAAAATTTGGAACACAAGGTTTTGCAAAGGTCAATTGGAGGATTGGAGAATTGGAGAAAGGAATGAGGTGAACATCTATGCTCACTCCAAATATACCTTTCATGTTTTGCATGCTCATGGAGCTATATAGAAAGAAAGGGGACTTTTGACTATAAAAAAAACAATTTTTCCCCATTAAGCAGGAGGGGAAATTCTACAATTACTGCAAACTGTCCATGGACCTAGAGGGGTTTCTGTTATGTTTTATAAAGGACACCAGAAAGGGGATTCACTTCAGGCCAAAGGAAATAAGCTTGCAAGTTCAGCCACCTCTGCTGCTCCCTATTTTCCCCTAACCATGGCGCCTTTAATCCCCCAACTTCTGACTCCCTCATAGCTCCCAGAAACAAGGGAGTACACCTTTCTCCTTCTAGGTGGTTTCAAACACCTTCAGGCCTATTTCTAATCCCAGAGGCCAGCCAGTGGAAACTTCTTTTTGGCCTACACCAAGCTACTCACTTGAGAGGGAAATGCTTTCCAATCCTTTGTGAAACCTATTTTCTTTCTTTCTTTCTTCTTTTTTCAATTACCTTTTTTTTAAATTAAAGCTTTTTATTTACAGAACATATGAGTGATTTTTCTACATTGACCTTTGCAAAATTTTTTGTTCAAAATTTTTCCTTTCCTTCCCCCCATCCTCACTCCTAGATGACAGATAGTCTAATACATGTTAAATATGTTAAAATATATAATAAATTATATACATATATATACATATGCAGTTATCTTGCTGCACAAGAAAAATCAGATCTAGAAAGAGAAAAAAAAATTTAAGAAGGAAAACAAATTGCAAGCAAACATTCACAGAAAGCATTAAAATGCTGTGTTGTGGTCCAGACTCAGATGCCACAGGCCTCTCTCTGGGTGTATATGACTTTCTTCATCGCTGAACAATTAGAACTGGTTTGAAACATTTCATTGTTGAAGAGAGCCGTGTCCATCAGAATTGATCCTCATATAGTATTGTTGTTGCCGTGTATAATGTTCTCCTGGTTCTGCTCATTTCACTCAGTATCAGTTCATGCAAGTCTCTCCAGGCCTCTCTGAAATCATCCAGCTGGTCGTTTCTTACAGAACAATAATATTCCATAACATTCATATACCATAATTTATTCAGCCATTCTCCAATTGATGGGCATCCTTTCAGTTTCCAGTTTCTAGCCACTACAAAAAGGGCTGCCACAAACATTCTTGCACATGTGGGGCCTTTTCCTTCCTTTAAGATCTCTTTGGGATATAGGCCCAGTAGAAACACTGCTGGGTCAAAGGGTATGCACAGTTTGATAACCTTTTGAGCATAGCTCCAAATTGCTCTCCAGAATGGCTGGATCCGTTCACCGTTCCACCAACAATGTATCAGTGTCCCAGTTGTGAAACCTATTTTCACCGGTCACAATCTAGGAGAAACAATTAAATAGGTCTGCTGGGCCTGCCCCATTTGTGCCCACATAAATCCTGAATGGAGTGGTCACCCCCCCTTCCACAAGCCTGTCCAGAGGAGCGGTACATACCGAGGACTGGCAGATAGATTTTACACATATGCCCCTTTTCAGGGACTTCAAACTGCTTTTGGCTTTTGTTGACAAATTTACTCGGTGATTATTTACTAATAAAAGTCTTCCCTTGCAAAACTGAAAAGGATCATCTCCACTCTGCCTGTTATCCTCTCTGCCCAATGCTTAACACTTTTAAACATTATGATGCTTGCACCATAGGCCACCTGAGCACTCCTTTTACTGTGTATAACGTCACTGTTCCACCCATTGCTCCTACTCCTTTGAGGAAACGAAAGCAGGGATTTGGGGAAAATGTTCTTTGGTATTTATCCTAGGAAAAGCTGTCTGGATGTCAGACATTCATGATAGCCTCATCTACATCCCCCCCAAGTCTTCCTCTAGGTGGGGTACTTGATTACTGTCCCTAGTAGCCCCTATACTAACTCCACTTTTAATTATCCTTTTTTTTTTTGCTCATATTTGGCCCCTGCAGTTTTAATCTACTTGTAAGAGCTGTTTCTTCCAGACTTCAAGCCATGAAATTCTAACTACTTGGTCAACCTGAATATCACCTGATACCTGATTCTGAGACTCAGCACACCCTGCCACCACCTTCAAGTCAGGCTTCTGTCTGGACCCCACTAGGTAGGGACAGCTCTACACCCCTTATCAGCCTGAAGCTGCTCCAGAAGATGTGATCTTCATCCCTTTGTACCAAATAAATTTGGGCTTCACCTGATTAAGAGGGGATTGATGGGGTACAGCTTCTAAGAGAAATATAGCAGTAATCTTGAGGACCCCCAAACTGTAGGAGTGCTATTGTTCTAACAATCTGTTTTCAATGATCCCAAAGTCCCCTGGCCTTAGAAATACTATAGTATAATCCTACAAACATTTCTGACTGCCAGATAACAATCTGTTGGTCAGTAATAATAGGATTTCTGAAACAAATGGTGAGATACAAAACAGACTACCCCTCAATTCTACCTTTGGGCCATAAAAGTAGCATATCAGTAATATGAAGAACCATATCTCTGTGTCTTTTCCTATAAATGTGTCTTCTTGCTCCTGCTTTGCTAAATTCTTTTGGAACTCAGTCCTCTTCCATTGGCACTACAGTTATAATAAACTTTGCCCCTTGACTTTCAAGCCTGAAAATTCTTTTGAGAACACCTTGCAACACTGGTCTGCAACCCCAACTTTTTGGAGTCTCCCCTTTGAACCTCAACAATGAGGATATGAACTAAGATGATAGCTGTGTGAGTGAAGAGAAGGTGTCAGGTGCAAGAGATGTTGTGAAGGGAGACATGGCAAGATCTGGTTGTTGACTGGATATATGGGGTGAGGAAGAAGGAATAGTCAAAGATAATATAGATTATAAATCTGAAGCATTAGAGAATGTTGTTGCCTTCACTAGTAATTGTGAAGTTTAAAAAGGGGAAGGGTTTAGGGGGAAAGATGAGTTCGATTTCAGACACACAGTTTGAAGTCTCTGGGACATCTAGGATATACCAATAGGCAACTGGTAATCCATGAATGAAACTCAAGAAAGAGACTGGAATTAGATATATAGATCTGAGAGACATTTGCATAGAAATAATAGTTTAAATATGCTTTGTATAATTTCATGTGTATAATAGGTATTGTAGTTCTTGCCTTCTCAATGGGTAAGGAAGGAACTAGACAGAAGAAGAAAATTGTGTAATGAAAAAATGTTTTAAAAGAAATTATATATTGTTATTTAAACTTATTTTTCATTTGTAAACTAAATAAAAGCATGACTTGGAGGGGGGGAATAGTAGTTAAATACACAGGAGCTAACCAAGTTACCAAGAGAGAATGTCAAGAGATGAGAGGCTAGCAGTGAGCACTGGAAAATACTCAATTAGGAGATGTGGCAAGAATGATGAATCAGCAAAGGAGACTGAGAAGGAGCAGTCAGATGAATAGGATCTGAGCCAGTCAAGAACAGTGCCACAAAAATCCATTCATGAGAGAGTAATCAGGAAGAAAGGGTGATCAGCAATGAGTGATGAGGTCAAAAACCACATTGCAAAAGGCTAAGAACTAAATGAGAGGAGAAGAATTGGAGACAATGCATATAGAGAACATTCTCATGGAGTTTAGTTGAGAAAGAGTAGAGATATAGGATGATAACTTGAGGAAATGGTAGGGTCTTAGTGAAAGTTTTCTAAGGATGGAAGAAATTTGAATATATTTGAAGGCAGCTGGGAAAAAACTAGTAGGGAGAATCTAGAGATTTAAGTTGGAAAAGGGATTTCTGTGAATATAATCTTCTGGAGAAGAAGGGAGGGAAGGTAAAAGTATAACCTTGGCAAGAAAGGACTCTTTTATCAGAGACTAAGAGAAAGAAGGAGAGAATGGAAAGATGGAAAGAATGGGGGGAAAGAGCAGCTATTCATCTGGAATGGCCTCAGTATTTTAGCTGATGGAGGAGAGGTAAATGGGTGGGGGGGGAGAAAAGGGAAGCATGAAAAGTGGGACATTGGCCCTCAGCTGACAAGAAGGCACTAATGGAAGGCCTGGGTATGAATCTAGCCTAGGGCCAGTGCAGATAGCTCTACTTTCACCTTTTAGAGTGGCTGGTAGAGGGGAGAAGTATGTGCTATTGAGAAGTGTAAATTAACAAATATAATCATGAAGAAAATTCTTGGGAATTCAGTACTCAAACTAAATTCCTATCATTTATGAGGAGTGTACAATCTAGCCATTCTTTTTTTCCATTGAAGACTGAATGAAAGGAAACGGACTACAGAAATAAGGGCTAATATTTTATTTAGCCATAAGAAATGAACAATGTGAGGAATTTAAAGAAATGGAAGAAAATTTATATAAAATGATGCAAAACAAAGTATGCAAAGTTAAGAGAGCAGTATAAACAATGATTACAGTATTGTAACCAATAAATAGAATAGAAAAAGCTAGTGATGGTCAAGAAAAGAGACAATAAAACCCTAGGCAGAAAAGTTCAAGATTATCACCAGGACAGAATAATTAAGGGGGGAAATATCTGATAAGAAGACTATGTAGTCTTCTGATTTTTTTTAAATAGTTTTTTGTCACATGAAATGATCCAGTCCAGAGAGGAGAGGGAATGTGACAAAAGGCTTAAAAAGCATCAAAATAAAATGTTTTGTTTTATTTTTTAGAGAAAATGGGTTTGAGTTTCAGATTAACTTCCTCTTTAGAGAGTGGTAAGATATGGACACTGTGGAACCTTTCCTGATTGTAGCTTGAAGAATAGATGTCTCTCTATGACTTCTAAAGAAAACAGGGATATCTTGTACATAATATAATGTAAGTGCAGAATTTGGATCCAAATCTAGCCCTGCTATTTGTTACCTATGTGACCCTAAGCAAGTCTCTGTCTTCTATTATAAAACAATAGATTTTTAAATAACCCCTAAGATCTCTTCCGGTTTAAATTTATAGTCCTATTAACACTTAAAATTTCAAAAATGGATTCAATGGCAATTTAAGGCAATTGATATAACACATAGAAATGCCATCTGATTATGAAAGTTCCTGAGATATCCAAGAGGGAATGATGTAAACTGTGTCCCCCTTAATTGTGTGTCCCTGATTGTGTGCCTCCCTCCCCCTCAATCATGGGCTGGAGAGGCCCTGAATCTCAAACCCCTCTTGGTCTCTGTGAGGGGCCCTACCCTCCTGTCCTAGATGGGATCTCTACCCACCCACCTATTCATTGGGAAACTTTAAGATCTTCACCTACAATTCAATCAGAAATCTTGGCTTAGGGCATAACCACTGCCCTTTATAGAAACTAGCTCTTAATCTCCCCAGCCTGAAGCCTTAAAAGGCAAAATAAAAGGATGACTCTGAACCCCAATCTTCAATAACTCCTACATCAGGAAAGGCCCACTAAGTCGCTGCTCAGTGTAAACCCATCTTTGCTAATAATTTAACTTTGCTGCTTTCCTTTTGGAACTGGCCCGATGGGATAGTTCTTTCCTCAGCATAATAAACCCATTTTTGCCACAAACCTCTCACCTCATTCATTGGGGTTTGCAAATTCTTTCAAAAGCCCACAACTGGAGGATCTCTCAACCTCATTTCTCACACTTCATCAGGAAGAAAACCCTTGTTAAGTGAAGAGAGGCATGAGTAGTGATAGAGTGAATAAAACTTCTACAAAAAAGACCCTACTCCTTGGTAGGCTATAGGGAGGGGCAGTAACAGGATCGAATTTTTATTTTCCAAGCAGGAAGGAGCACTGACAGCATTGTCTTTCTTTAAGAGGGCCTTTTGTTCTCAAATAGGCCACCTTAAGTAGACTTTTATTGCAGTAGGTCCAGGTTGAATTCCTTATCCAGTTCCTTGCATTGGTATGATCTCTCAGTTTCTGTATTCAATCAGAAGGCCAAGTTTTGATTTCAAATCTCCAGGTTATTTTCCTCCTATAAAAGAATTTACCCCACTTCTCTGTGGGTTCATTAGGAACTATATGCCTTATGGCAAAAGTTCTCTTGGAGTTTTGCCTACATTATGGCATCTTTTCCCCTTGTAATGGTGTCTTTCCCCTTGTTAATCACTACAAAATCCCATACGGAAATTAGCCTGCTGTCAACAGTGTAATAAAATCTTTGCCTCTTGATTTGGAGATGGTCTACATCTACAAATCTTTTTGAGATATCTCGTGACACTGGTCCCAAGCCCCAAAATGTTTTGGGGTCCAACTCCCTAATATTTGAGGGAGTCCTGAAACCCCAATATGTTTTTGGGAGTTCGGTGCTTCTGAACTACCATATCCCATCATTAGGGAAAGAAAAAAAAAACGGGACAGGCTAAAGAGCTGGAACAAAAGGGATTGGTTGGACCTCTACTACAGTAAGACACATTGAATGATAGGAAATTGAGCTCTGGCCTCAATCCTTTCTTCCAGTTCAGCATCTCTTACCTTGTTCCTGTGAATTATTATCCAAAATTCTTTAGAGGCATATTTTTTCTTCTCCTCTTGAACCTTCATTTGCCTATTTTTCCAATATCTTTCCAATCCATCTTACATACTCTGCTCTGTATACTCTAAGATTGAGTGATACTGGTCTCATTGCTATTCTTCATAGACACTGCCAAATTCCCACCTCCCAACTCCAAGAAATGTCACTTGCTATGACCCATTCCTGGAACTCTCTCTCCTTCTTCAATTCTAACTCCTGGCTACCTTCAAATCTCAGCTGAAGTCCCACATTCGGCAAGAACCTTTTCCCATTTCCCCTTAATATGGGGGTCTCCCCTCTACTGTTTATCTCCATTTTGTCCTGCATACATCTTGTCTGTACATAGTTGTGTGCATATCATCTCCTTCCCTCCCACTTAGACTTAGATTGAGAGCAGGAATTGTCTTCTGCCTTTCTTTGTATCCCCAAAGCTTAGTACATTAACTAGAACATAGTAGATACTTTGCTGTAGGGGCAGCTGGGTGGCTCAGCAGATGGTGTAGCAGATGCCTTAGAGTTGGGAGGACCTGAGTTCAAATCTGTCCTCAGATACTCATTAGCTATGCAAGTTATTTAACCCTAATTACCTCCCCACCCCTCCCAAAAAATGCTTGTTGACTGACTGATTGAATGTAAAACCTAGTACAGGTTCAAAAACCCCTCCACCAACTGTACATGAATAAAAATTGAGATAACAGGAAATCTTGACTAGATAACAGCTCATGTGAAAGAGAACTGAGTACTTTAGAAGACTAAAAGGGTGCCTTGACAAACAAAAAAAAAAGCTAATTTGATCTTGGGTTGTATTAATAAAAACTTATATTATACACACAATGGAGATGATTGTCTATCTGTTCAGACACATCAAGAATATTGTAAACTGTTTTGGATACTAGATTTTAGGAATGAAAATATTCATCTAGAGCATGGCTTCTTAACATTCTCACCTAAGAAATTTTTACACAACCCTCGGTATATAGAAATATAAAATAGATTTACAAATCAAACATTTACTGATAATAAAAACAAATTTATTTCAAAACAATTTTTGATATGCATATAATTTTACCATTTGTTATAGCTGAAAGAAAATTTGCATACTAATAAGATGGATATACTTGTTTATTTTTACTTATCAAATTAAATCTTGGTGGAATATTTGATACCCTTTACTGTTGTCAGATTTTTCACAATCCCCACATTCAGTTACTTGACCCCATCTCCCAATTTAAGAAGCTTTGATCTAGAGAAGTATGCCCAGCATGGTGAGGGACTAAAAACCATTTTGCCTTATTAAGATTGGTTGAAGAAAATGGGGCTGTTTGTCTTAAAGATAAGACTTAGAGGGGTTAGGGTGGGATATACTAGCTACCATCAGACACTTAAAAGATTATTCTTTTTGGCCCTGTAGAATAGAATAAGGAACAATGGATAAAGGGGGGGAAAAAAGCTGAAGAAAAAGTACAGGATTTGGAGTTGGCCTGGGTTCAGTTCTCAGCTTTGTTATTTACAAATCAATATAAGATTTGGAACATCACTTAATCTCTGGGGTTTGGTTTGGCCATCTGTAAACTGGGGAGAGAAGGTATATTAGATGCTTTCTAAGATTCCACAGTAGCAATAAATTCAGTGATACCATTATCCTAAATAGAAAGGAAGTAAGATTTCTACTTGATATAAGGATGTTTTGACAATTTAAATTATCCAAATTGAGTAAGCTTCCTGAGGGTAGTGGGATCAAATGAGATAATATATTTAAAATCCTTTGCAAACTTTAAGTGTTATATAATGTTGGCTTTTATCATTATTGAGCAAAAGCTGGATGATTAGCTGTTGGGAAGTGTGGGAAGACCTACACCAGCACCCTGTAATAATTAAGGTTCACTTTTGGAAGGAAAGGAGATACTTAAAAGTCAATGAACAATTAAAAAGCAATTAAAAACAATTAAAAAACAATTATTTAGCCCTAACTTACAAGGATATGCAACAAATATACAATAACCCTTGACCACTTTCCCATCTCTGTATAGAAATACGTTTGTTTAGCAAGTATAGTGACTCATGAGATCTTTATCGTCCACCCAGTCTGAGGGACACTGACTCCCCATGGTTAGAATGCTTTGTGCTTAAGAAGGATAGGACCTAATTAGATTCCTGGAACAGCTTTATCTCCTTTTAGGGAAAACTAACCTCTGTTAAGAGTAGCGAGGGGGGAAATGCCTTTATTATTCCTCTTATCACATAGGAGGCAGCTATGAGGCACTGAAGTCAGAAAGACCTGAGCTGATATCCAGCCTCAGACATGGAATAATTATGTGACCCTGAAAAAGTCACTTAACCAATGCGATTCTTCAGCTGTAAAATAGAAATAATAATAGTACTTTCCATGCAAGGTTGTTGTAAGAATCAAGTGAGAAAATATTTGTAAAGTGCTTAGTCCAATGTCCCAAGCAAAGTAAGTACTTAATACTTTTTTCCTTCCTTTCTATCATAAAAATGTTGCAGATAGGATTTTTATTGGGTTAGATAACCTCTGGAGTTCCTTCTAAATCAAAGGTTATACAATGTCCCAAAAGTCTTAGTGCAGTTTTAGGTTTTTGGTTTTGGATTTGGGATTTTTTCCAAGAGTTATTAAAGCAGGGGGCAGCTAGGTGGTGCAGTGTATAGAGCACCAGCCCTTAAGTCAGGAGGACCTGAGTTCAAATCTGGTCTCAGACACTTAACACTGCCTAGCTATGTGACCCTGGGCAAGTCACTTAACCCCAATTGCCTCAGGGGAAAAAAAGAGTTATTAAAGCTTAAAACCACACTGGTATAAAGGGACTGGGCCAATGAGGAACCAGCCCGTGGAACATACACTATATAAGAACTAATGAGCCTGTTTCCAGAAATCCATGATGATTGATAATAGAAGGGCCTCTTGCCTGATTCAGAACATGCCCGGATATTCTGTGACTGTTTCTTATACATTTACTGCACGGTAATGAAAAACCTTTTAATTGGCTACTGAGTCAATATGGGAAAAGCACAAACAGACAAAATCGCCTCTTTTTTCTCCCTTGAGGAGAATTTTTGAGGAAGAAGCACTGTAAGTCTCTTGGTTGGACGTAGGTGAAGGAATCCCTCTTACCCAGTCACCATGTGGCTATAAATTCCTGGTGCTGCTGTTTCTTCTGTGTCCGTTGTGTTTCCTCTCCCAATGTTAGGTGAATGAGAGTTGGGAAAGGATTGGAATAGGTGACAATCTTGTGAGTTTTCAAAAGTCATATAAGTCACCAGAGGTCCAGATTGTTCTGTTCACCAAGCCTGGTGAGATGTCAGCTCTGAGCACTGATCTGCTTGACCCAGCCTAGCAGTCAACTGAACTAGGATCCGGGATACCAAGTCCTAAGCAAGGGAGCAATTCTTCCATCAGCTATTCTCTATCTAAGAAGTAAACTCCATGGAATGATTATCTGATAGATATTTTGGTAGATGTGGAAACTCTGTTTCTGTCTTTGGCCAACTTGGATTATATAGCCACTAATAGGATCTTTAAATCAAAAGATAGGGACATTTTAGTCACTTTGGAGGCATAGTTACCAATTGTTTCCCAGAATGTTTGGAGCAATTCACAACTATACAAATAACATACTATCTTTCCATGACCTTTTTAACACCATTTCCATTTTTTAATCATTGCCAATTTGATGTATTCTCTTAATTTTCATTGGTCAACAAGATTTTGATACTAGAATGCCATGGTAGTTCACATTTGTTATAAAAATAGAAACTTTCTCTTAAAGTTTGTACAATGCCTGACCTAGTACACTTAGTATCACACGATTTAGAGCTGGAAAGGTCTTTATAAAACTTATCCAATGACCTTACTTTACAGATGAAGAAACTACCAGACAAGTGAACTAAAATTCAACTCCACCTCCTCTGACTCCTCAATCAGTGGTCTTTTAAGAACAGCATATTCCCCTTCCTTTCTTCAACTAACTGATTCCAGCTGTATACTGTTAGGGTCTGAGCAGAAAAACTTGATTTCTCACACAAGAAACATTTTGTGACTTGAATTAAATTTATTATGATCTGTAAGATAGTCCCTGTTCTCAAGAAGTTTAGAATCAATTAACAATGGCTAACAAGATCAATACACATAGAATTGCAGGAAAATGTTATGAAATGTTAGATAATCAAGTACTAACTGGTGTGGTACAGATTCCAGTGGGATAGAATTGGACATGTTATTTTAATGTTGTTCACATAGAGAGAACTCCTTGGTAAGAAAACTCCCATTATCAATTGCAGGTTGTCATCTTCTCTGGCTCAATGGGAGGATGTGACTTACCTAGAGTTATGTGGCTGCAATATGACAAAGGTGGCAATTGAACTCTTGTTCTCCCAACTTTAAGGCTGATCCCCCCATCCACTACATTACATTAGACTGTCTTTCTCTATAGAATCTAATAGTTCACAGCTGATCAGTCAGTCAACATGTGCCAGACACTGTGCTAAGGACTGGGGATATTAAAAGAGGCAAAATACTACCCCTGCCCTCAAGGAGCTCACAATCGATCGAGGAGACAACTTGCACACAGATATATACAAAGAAGCAGCTATATATGGGATAAAAGATATGGGATAAAATAATTAATTGTGGGGAGGCCCTAATTAAGAGAGATTACTTGGAGAAAACAAACTTTTAGTTTTATAAGTGTAATAAGAATCTGATAGAAGCAGACTATTCTCTTCTTCCCTACTTAAATAATGTCCATTCCCCTCTCCAATTTCTTGCTAAAACAACAATTATTTTAACTGTCCCACATCAAGAGAAGTCTTGCTTTTCTTTGCCCAATCTTATTCCTTCATTCCAGCTCAGATAAGGTGAAGATATAGTCCAACTCATCTAAGTAGTATAATTGGATTCATATCAAATAGGAGTTCCCCAACATATCTCCCTATGTTCTATTTCCTTTTTCCCCTTCTCCACTTGTCCTACTCTGCTCCCTGTACAAGCATGCATCATGTCTCAGGAGTTACCCAATGTCTACATCGCTTTCCTTCATATACCTACTAAATGTGACTGAATGTTTACCTGACCTGAACTGGACCCATACATTGATAGAGGGAAGGACAGACTCATTCTAAGACTTAGTAGAGGGAACAGAGGAGATAGGGAAGAGTGATGCATCACATCTGACAAATGAGACCAACAATGATAAATTACAAGCAAACCAGGAGTCTGGGGGGAGAGCTGGCAAAAAAGTATGCTGTCTGTGCAACTTTATTCAATGGAGTCTCTTTTCCCCCTTCCCCAAAGCAAACCACATCTACTTGTTTACTATCAGGGTTTTCCAAAGGAACCAGCACTACTACATCAGTTTTGGCTGACTTAGGAGGACCAAACAACGAATTTTACAAGGAATTTCAGAATCATAGAGTTGGAGGGGAATTTTGGGAGTCATGTGGTTCCACCATTCACATTATGTGGTAAGAAGTGTCGATGGCAAGCAGCTCTGATCCCAATTTGGGAGCTCTGCCGAGGACTTATGCCTGTCTAATCTGATGTAGGTCAGGAATAAGAAGAGCCAGGGTCCTTCCCTCTCTGCCTGCCACCCTCTCCCATGCTCAGCTGTGAATCACTTTTGGTCCATTCACTTAGAGGGGTTATTTGTGTGTTGTGTTGCCAGGGAGGAGCAAGTGTAAATTCCAGGTGCTCTATTTAGAACTGTTAGGGAAGTCTGAGAAATGGAAGAGTGCCATGAAGGAGGCTAAAGGAAATGGTTGGAGGAGGAAATGACACAAATGAGCCTCTGTGGGTAGAAAGTGAGCAGGTGAGGAATGTTGATGTCATTCATAGAGTCAGAAAGATTACAAAAGAGTGAGTGGCCCCTGAGAGCTGGAGAATCAAGGATCAAGAGGAACAAAAGTGAATCGGGTTTTGGCTTCATACTGACACAATCTTGGGCTGAATTTGCTAGATGACATCTCTGTCCTGGGGCAGGAAATAGTTCATAATTGGGAATACCGAGAACAGATTTCTGATAAAGACACTGACTCAAAATCTTGGAGCAAACTTTGACCTTTCTTTCTCCTTTTTCCTTAAGTCTTGAGAATTCTTTCTCCCCCACATCTGGCTCAATGGTTTCCATTTGTGGAGTCATCATACCAGCTCAGTTCTGACCTTCATTACGTTATTATAGCCTCCTAAATCCATTATTATTGTTTCCTATCTCCAGCCTTTCCCCTCTCTAATTCATTCTAGAAAATGCTGCCAAAGTGATTTTCCAAATGTTCAAGTCTAAGCACATCACGCCTACTGCTCAAAAACCTTCAGAGGCTCCCTATTGTCTTTAGTATCAAGTATAATTTCCTCACCCTAGTACTGAAGATCCCCCTTGGTCTAGTTGCAACCTGCTTGCCTTTTTATTTTATTTTATTTTATTTTTGCTGAGGCAATTGGGGTTAAGTGACTTGCCCAGGGTCACACAGCTAGGGAATGTTAAGTGTCTAAGATCAAATTTGAACTCAAGTCTTCCTGACTTGAGGGCTGGTGCTCTATCCACTGCACTACCCAGTTGCCCCCTGGAACTTGCTTTTTACGTAAGGCTTTCACAAACTTTATTCACATTAATCCTTTTAATGCATTCTGTATTCCAGTTAGTACTAGTAGAGTACTAGCTACTCCTGAGTCTCAACCTACTTTTTCCCATTTCTCAGCATTTATTTATATAGGTTGTCCCTCATGCCTAGAATGGACTCTGTTCTCCTCTTCCCCAAACAAAATCTTTCTCTTCAAGTTCAGGTGCCAACACTCCCAGAAAACCTTCTTTGAGCCATACTCCACTCCCACATATTCTTCAGTCATTTGCCTAGATTAATCCTCACCCATCTGTCCACATACCCCCCTCTACTTCTCTAAGTAGTTCAGGGCCCTTTCCTGAGTCATTGTGCTCCAAGGACCCCGCCACAAATGCCGGTTCTCCAGTTATTAATCCTAGAAAATCTCCTCAGCATCCTAACACTCTGTGCCAGGATATGTGTCTTTTCCTCTCCCTTCCCTTCCTCTACCACACCTTTAATGTAGAAAGAGTCTTTCTCCCAATGTCCAGTCTATCTGACCTCTCCCAATCACTCACCCTAGTGGGATTAAAGCAATCTCCTGCCGCTCCTCCCTCTAATCCCCCCCTTGGGTGTAGCCTGCCATGCCCAGCTGCCAGTAGTATTGAATTAAAAGGGAGGGCAAGAGTATAGCTGTTGAATTAAAAAGTTTACCCAGGACTGCATCTCCCTGTTCTAAAATGGGATTATATCCTCCAAGTCCCCTCTGTAGGACCCTGTCCCCAGAACTCATTCCCCGAGCCCAAGGCAAAGAACTTTCTCTGGAGGCTGCTCCTAAATCCTCCTCTTCTCGACCCCCCCCCCCCAACATTCTCTGCTCTGTCATGTCCTCCACTTCCTCTAGGACTCTATTCCTCACTGGGAGCAAAGAGTTTCTATTATGGGCCAGAGGGCAACTGAAATTTCTGGTTTCTAGGTAACATCATCAAAGCTGCCAGGAAGTTGTCAAGCACTTTCTGTCAGCTCCATGATCTGATTGAGGGAGTTTTTCTGGTTCTTCAGCTCCATTTCACTTTGCCAGATCCCTTTGACTATTTGGTCCCTTTGACTATTCTCCCAGGACTCTGAATGAGATACTTCCCCTGTAGGCCTTCCTCATTTCTCTGAAGTTCTGCCTCAGCTTCCTCCCAGATCATTCAATCGAAGTGGCCCAGGCTTGCCAGCAGGCAGGCAACATCATGTCCAGGAACACCAAGGTAGAGCCCAGCTTGGTTTTGAGGGAGTTTTTCCATTCAACCGTAATTTGAACTGTAACAACTGGTGGGGAGGAATTATGTGGCAGAGAACAGGAGGGTGGGGAGGCATGGAGAGGGGAGAAAAAAGTCAAGTAGGCAATATTAATGTACAGGAAAACCACAAGAATTCACAGAAGATAGAACCAAACATGGAGTCCTATGGGTTTTTTGGTTACTAGAGATCCATGAATTTCTTGACCTAAAGTCTATGAACTTGAACTTTTTAAATAGACAGAGAGAGACAGAGAGGGTGAGGGAGGAGGGAGGGAAGAAGAGAGGGAAACAGGAAAGGAGGGAGAGAGGAAAGAAAAAAGGAAAGGAGGGGGAGAGAGAAAATATATTTCAATAGAACTGCATAATCCTATGCTTTTATAACTTATTTTGAGGAGTCTGTGACTTCATCAGACTGCCAAAAGAATACAAAAATGGTTAGACCTAGAGTCACCCTAGAGGATCAATCCTGCATCATGACAGAAATGGAAAGAACTTAGTCTTTGTGAATTCTTCAGGACCAGGAATGAAGTGGGACTGGATGGGAGTGGTTTATTTAGAACAAGCTTGGGGGTGACATAAAAGATAGTGTGATAAAGAGTCAAGAACATTAGTATGGGAATCAGAAAACTTAGGTTCTAGTCCTTGCTTGGCCACCACTCAGCTTTAGAACCTTAGGCAAGTCACTTACATACATAATGATGCTCCTTCAAACATCCTAGCCTCCCAGTACCTCAAATTACTCATTTTATAAAATTTATTTCTCCACCTGACCTCAGGCACACAGAGAGATGGTTATGTCTTTGACCTTGCCAGCATCCCAAAATGTACCACGTCTACATTCATGAAATCCCCTTGTCTGATAATTTATGGTTGTTCCACCTCTCCACTTACTTTGTAATCCCAAATCCTGTTGCTCACCCTTTTTGTGCCATTTAATTCCCTTCAGTTCTTTCCCAGACCATTATCCCTACAGTTATAGTTTCCTCCTTGCTTTATAGTGACCCTTTATAAATCAGTTCAGTTTTACACTGTTCTCTTTTATCAATTCCTTGACTCCTTAACCTACTGAAGATCTTGCTTTACCAAGCCTCAGCTTTGGATTGCTCACACCATTTGATGCCTTCACTTTTATTCAAATGCCACTGAATGAAGGTGGAGAAACAATGTTGATATGATCCACTACAAATTTATTTTACATAATTTCAACTGGGCCCTAACTGCAGCAAGGCAATCCTTTTATACTTCCTTAAGTGACTAACTATCCTGCTCCCTGTAATGATTTTTCCAAATGTTTTCCTTCTTTCTCAAGCTTTTCATGGCTTCCCTTCCTTCACCTTCTTAGCTATTAATTTGTCTCATATTTCACTTCTGAAAAACTGAGGTTCACTGAGAGCTGTCTTTTTTCCCATCCTCCTACTCTCACATCACTCAGATGGCTTCTGCCATTATCTTATCCTTCACCTCTGCCTCACATGAAGAAGTGGCCCTTTTTACTAAAGCAAATTCCTATCTTCACAGTGATCTCATCCATCTTGTCTTCTTCAGAACTTTCAGTCTTTCATTTATCTTCATTCTCTCCTTACTGCCTACAGATACAACCATGTCTCCCCATCCTTGCTAAGTGTTGTTCGGTATTTCTCCTCTCTTTTGTGGCTAAAGTCCTTGAGAAGGCTGTGTGCAGGGAGTGCCTCCATTTGCTTTTCTCCCACTCTCCACAGACCAGCTCCTGATCTCATCATCCATCTAAAGTTTGTCTCTCCAAAGTTACCAGCAATCTCCTAAATTGAATGGAATGGTCTTTTTGTCATTCCTCATCATTCTTGACTTCTCGGTAGCCTTGACACTTTTGATCACCCTCTTCTCCTCAGTGTTCTTCTTTCTCTAGGTTTTTATTATATTCATTATTCTATCCTGGTTCTCCCCGATAATTGATCACTCTTTGTCAGTCTTTTGCTGGATCTTCATCCAGATCAGAGTTACTAATGGTAGATGTCTTCCAGGGCTCTATCCTGGGTCCTCTCTTTTCTCTTTCTATTAATAAATAACTTGGTAATTTCATTAGCTATCATGGATTCAATTATTATTTCAGTGCTGAGGATTCTCAGATCTACTTTCCAGCCCTAACCTCTCTCCCTTAATGGCTGTCTCTGAAAACATCTTAAACTCAAAATGTCAAAAACTAAACTCATTTTTTCCATTTTTTATTAAAGCTTTTTATTTTCAAAACATATGCACAGATAATTTTTCAACATTGATCCTTGCATAGCCTTGTGTTCCAAATTTTCCACTCCTTCCCCCCACCCCCTTCCCTACATGGCAAGTAATCCAATATATGTTATACATGTTAAAATATATGTTAAACCCAATGTATGTAAACTTATTTGTACAATTATCTTGCTGCACAAGAAAGATCAGATCAAAAAGGAAAGAAAATGAATAAGAAAACAAAATGCAAATGAATAACAACAAAAAGTGAGAATGTTATGTTATAATCCGCATTCAGTTCCCATAGTCCTCTCTGTGCGTAGATGGCTCTCTTCATCACAAGAACATTGAAACTGGCCTCAAACATGTCATTGTTGCAAGGAATCACATCCATCAGAATTGATCATCGTATGGTCTTATTGTTGCCATGTACAATGATCTCCTGGTTCTGCTCATTTCACTTAGCATCAGTTCATATAAATCTCTCCAGGCCTCTCTGAAATCATCCTGTTGGTCATTTCTTACAGAACAAATAATATTCCATAACATTCATATACCATAATTTATTCAGCCATTCTCCAATTGATGGGCATCCATTCAGCTTCCAGTTTCTGGCCCTTACAAAAAGGGCTGCCACAAACATTCTTGCACATGTGGGGCCCTTTCCCTCCTCTAAGATCTCTTTGGGATATAAGCCCAATAGAAACACTGCTGGGTCAAAGGGTATGCACAGTTTGATAACTTTTTGAGCATAGCTCCATATTGCTCTCCAGAATGGATGGATCCATTCACAACTTCACCAACAATGTATTAGTGTCCCAGTTTTCCCACATCCCCTCCAACATTCATTATTATCTTTTCCTGTCATCTTAGGCAATCTGGCAGGCATTTCTCTGATCAATAGTGATTTAGAGCACCTTTTCATATGACTTGAAATGGTTTTGATTTCTTCATCTGAAAATTGTTCATATCCTTTGACCATTTATCTTTGGAGAACAGCTTGAATTCTTACAAATTTGGGTCAATTCTCTATGTTTTAGAAATGAGGCTTTTATCAGAACCCTTAAATATGAAAATGTTTTCCAATATATTGCTTCTCTTCTAAACTTGTCTGCATTAGTTTTGCTTATACAAAAGCTTTTTAGCTTAATATAATCAAAATTATCTATTTGGTGTTCAATGAGTTTCAGTTCTCCTTCTTTGGTTAAAAATTCCTTCCTTTTCCACAGATCTAAATGGTAAACTATACTATGTTCTTATAATTTGCTTATAATGTCACTCTTTATGTTTAAATCATGAACCTTATCTTGGTATATGGTGTTAGGTGTGGGTCAATGCCTAGAAACTCATTATTTTTCACACCAAAGTCTTTTTCCCATTTCTGAACATCCCTATTACTCTTATACCACCATCCTCCCAATCACCTAGACTCACCACTTAGGAGTCATCCTTGTTTCCTCTCTCTGTCTTACAAATCATATTCAAATTATTTCAAAGTCCTATAGATTTTTCCTTCACAACAATTCTCTCATTTTTAGCCCCTTTTCTAATCTGAAAGTGCTACTTACCTTGGTGCAGGCCTTCATCACATCATGTTTTAGACTTCTGGTTGGTCTCCCTGACTCACATCTCTCTCCATTCCAATCCATTCTCTACTGAGCTGTCAAATTAATCTTCCTAAAGTACAAGTCTCTTGGTTCAGTTAACTTAAGTGACTCCCATTGCCACCAGGATCAAATATAAAATCCTCTGTTTGACTTTTAAAGTCCTTCAGATCTTGGCCTCTTCCTCCCTTTCCAATCTTCTTATACCTTACTCTCTCTACATTCTCTGGGATCCAATGACAGTGGTCTCTTTGCTGCTCCTTGAAAAAGACCAAGTATTTCCCAGCTCCCAAGCATTTTCACTGGCTCTCCCTGGTGACTGGAATTCCCTCCCTGCTTATCTCTACCTCAAACATTCCCTGGCTTTCTTCAAATTCCAGCTAAAAAAATCTTACCTTGTACCAGAAGCCTTAACCACCTTAATCCTAATGACTTCTGATGATTTATCTAATTTATCCAGAACATCTTATTTGTATATAGTTGTTTGCATATGATCTTCCCCATTAGACCGTGAGTTTTTTTTTCCTTAAGTAGTCATCCAGTTTTTATTTGAATACCTTTAATCTCCAAAACTCTCAGGTTAAGATGATAATACACCAAGATAGGGAAAGGGGAGGGAGAAAGGCGATACAGTAGCATAAACAAGAAAATATCAGTCATTAACACTTCCATATAAATTATTACAAGGAGTCAAAAGTAACAGTATTTCTTGAAATAATCTCAAAATCATGGAATTCTAAGAGTTAAAAGAGACCTCACTAGTTATAACTTACAAGAATCCTTCTACAGCCTACCTTTTACATGGTTGTCCACTTGTGATGAAAAATGCTATCTACCTCAAGTGAAAGAATTGATGAATTCTGAGTGTAAATTGAAGTATAATTTTCTCACTTTGTTTATCATTCTTTTTTTTCCCTGAGGCAATTGGGGTTAAGTGACTTGCCCAGGGTCACACAGCTAGAAAGTGTTAAGTGTCTGAGACCACATTTGAACTCAGGTCCTCCTGACTTCAGGGCTAGTGCTCTATCCACTGCACTACCTAGATGCCCCATATCATTCTTTTTTAATAATATGGTTAACATGAAAATATGTTTTGCATGATTTCACATTTTGCCTGACTGATATTCTTATCTGCCTACTCAGTAGGTGGAAGAGGAAAGAATTTGGAACTCAAAAAAATGTTTTGAAAGCATATTAGAAAATAGATAGATCATAAATGGGAAATGGTGAGGAGTGGTTAGCCATTGATCAGTCCCTGTTTTGCCACCAGGAGCCAAAAAGAATGAGTCTAGTCCCTTTTCCATGTAATGACATGGAAATACTTGAATGCCACCTGAATCTTTCTTCATTGAGCTAAAAACTTTTTCAGTTTCTTTTTTAAATTAATTAATTTCATAGTTTCCCCAGTTACATTCAAAACATTTTTTTACATTTGTTTTTAAGATTTTTGAGTTTTAGCTTCTCTCCCTTATTCCCACCCACAATTAAGAAACTACATGTGAAATTATGCAAAACATTTCCATAAAAGTCAAGTTGTAAAAGAAAACATAAATCTCCCATTCTAATGAAAATAAAAACCCTCAAAAAATTAAGTTAAAAATAAAGAGAGAAATGAGAGAGAAACAAGGAATACTTCGATCTATATTTAGACACAATTAGTTCCTTTTCTGAGTGACCATGAACTCTTTGATAGCAATAAATGTCTTTTTACCTTTGTTTGTATCCCCAGTTTAGCAAAGTACCTGGCACAGAGTTGGAGCTTAACATTTATGGACTTGACTTTACCAATTCAGTCCTCTGAAAGCAGAAAATGAAGAGGCTCAAATATATGACTGTGTGTTGTAAGATAAATAGCCCTTTTTGGAAAAGAAAACTTGGGTGGAAGGGAATGGGTCTTCTTGCTCAATTCATCTGTTCCCTTCTGTCCATTTACAAGGCCACCACCCTATGTCCTTCTCCTCTTCCTCGACCACTGTAATTTTCTCATTACTCTTTTGACATCCTCCACCAGTTTGGTAACTGTCAAAAATTCAACTTTCTCCTAAATCCCTCAGGGCTCTCTCCTTCCACTCCCTTAAACACTGATGAGCTGATCTTCTCCTGGAAGATCAAGACCATCAGGTTGAGGCTCCCCAATTTGGTACTTTTTCCCATTTAGACATAAGCTTTCTTGTTGCCTCATCCTGTTTCCCAAAAATCTCAGAGAGGTCTCCTTTCTGTTCTACCTCCCTACTCCTTTATCCCATAGCTCTATACTTCTTAACGTCCTGGTTTATAAAACACCATCTTACTTTTAGCCTCTCTGATATCACCAACTCCTCTCTCTCTCTCTCTCTTTCCTGTCAGCAAATATATCCAATTTTGAAGAAAGCATCATTTAACTCCATTGTTCCTATGACCATGACTCTGGTTTCCTTCTAATATAAGGGTGGTTGATGTCTTGGGATCATGGATCCCTCTGCCAGTCTGTACCTGGCTCTTGGTACAATTGTGAGGACTGAACAAAATAATGTATGTAAAATACTTTACATTTTTAAAAGCAATTAATAATTAATAAACATTTATTAAGTGCCTACTATGTGCCAGGCACTGTGTTAACTGCTAAAGCCCTAATTATTACTAGCTGTCTCTCTGATTTCCTGGACCTAATACTGATCTATCCTTATCACTCCATTGCAATTTCTCTCAGAATGGTCACTTGTGATCTCTTTCTAGACAAATCTAGTTGCCCCTTCATATCCTTCTCTTTCTAGATCTTGGAGAGTAAGAAATGTATAGCAGAGGAAAAGTAGCATGCTGAGAGTCAAGAAATCTGATCTGTAATCCCAGCTCTACTCCTGACTGTCCTTTACACACAGTAGGCACCTAATAAATGCTTGTTTAATGTCTAAATAGAATGAATGAATGAATTAGCTATTGTGGCTAGTCATTTAGTTCCTCTGAGACTCAATTTTCTTGGAGGAGAGAGAGTGGAATGGCTAAAGAAGCTAGGGTTGTTTAGGCCAGAAAAGAGAAAAATCCTCTTTTCTATAGATGAGAAAATTTCATTTTATAGATGAAAATTTTTTTTCCAGTTGAGTACATTGTCTTCAAATATTTGAATGACTGCCATGTGAAAGAAGGATTAAATTTGTTTCAATAGCTGATACTATCTCCACAATTCTTCATATGATCTGGGTTTAGAAATAGGTAGGGAAGGGGCAGCTGGGTGGCACAGTGGATAGAGCTCCAGCCCTGAAGTCAGGAGGGCCTGAGTTCAAATCTGGTCTCAGACACTTAACATTCCCTAGCTATGTGACCCTGGGCAAGTCACTTAACCTCAATTGCGAAAGAAGGAAAGAAAGAAAGAAAGAAAGAAAGAAAGAAAGAAAGAAAGAAAGAAAGAAAGAAAGAAAGAAAGAAAGAAAGAAAGAGAAAGAAAGAAAGAGAAAGAAAGAAAATAGGTAGGGAAGTTATCATTTATAAGCAGCTGAGACTAAACTGACCATAGGGCAAGGATGAGTGTTGAAGGCAGTAGGGACTGAAACTCTGCCTAGAGCTCATCTCCAGTGGCTAGGAATGTTCTATTTGGAATGTTCAATCAGGCCTGAGTTCCTTGGGATAGTGAGTGACTCAGATTTCTCAGCATCAATGAAGTCCTGATATTATCACTCTTCATGCCAGGATTGTAAGCTCTGTGAAAGCAGGACCTATGTCATATCTGTCTTTGAATTCTCAGTACTTAGTAAAGGGCTCTGCACAGAGAATATCTTTAATATTTGTTGAGCTGAATTAAATTTTACATATCTCCAGAGGGTAAAACTAGGAACAATGAGTAGAATAATGGGTTAGATCTGATAAATTACAATTTAAGAGGAATAAATGTAAAATTCTCCTATTAGTCAAAAGAAAAAAATCTTTAAACACAGGAGGGAAGAGCTGCAGTTTATACGAAAAAAAATTCTGAGGATTTGCAAGCCCACTATAAATCACCAGTATAACAGGGAGGCTGAAAAAAGGTTAAACAATCTTAGGTTGCATTAATAGAGGGAAAATATCTAAATTATGGAGGGTTATTTTCCTATTCTGCTCTTGTTAGATTCCTCAGGTAAGTAAACATTCCATTCTGGAAGACTGTATTTTGGAAGTCATATTTTAGGAAGGGCACTGACAAATATCTACAAAGAAGGAAATCAGGATCGTGAAGAGATTTAAAACCTTTATTTACTAATTGGGTTAAAGAAACTAAGTGTGTGGGTAAAGCCAAAAAGTCTCAGCAAAGACAAAAGTAGACTTCAAGTATGCAAAAGGTTGTCAAATGTCTATATGTAAAGACAACTGAGTGAGGCAGTGCATAGATTCTGAGACATGGAGTCTGGAAGACTTGGGCCTAAGCTCCACCTCAGACATTTACTTAGATATGTAGCAATCTGTAAGCCATTTAACCTTCCTCATCTGTTAAATGGGGATTATAAAATAGCACCTATCCCCCAAGGGACCCAATGAGATAATATTTGTAAATATATAATTTCATAAAATTTGTAAATCTATAAATAAAATCTGCACACCTTAAGTTGTTATATAAATGCTAGTTATTATCCCCTGGAATAAGGATAAAACGTGTTTTATTTGGCTCCAGAAGCAAGAACTAGGATCAAGAGGTGGAAACTATTAAGGAAGGGGGAGATTTCAGGTGAGCAAATTATTTCTTAATAACAGGAATTGCACCAAAGGGAGATGGGATGCCTCAGGTAGGAGGGAGGCAGTTCCATCTGTGGAGATCTTTAGGCAAAGGCTAGGTGAATACTTAACCAGGGATGTATGGAAAGTGTTCATGCACCAGATTGAAAGATGGCTGAGTTGGAGTCCTGGAACCCTAGTGTGAATTCTGGCTCTGCCACTTGCTACCTGTATGAATGTGAGCAAGTAATTTCATCTTTTAAAATCTATTTCCTCCCCTGTAAATGAGATGACCAGGCTAGGTGTCTTCTGAGGTCACCTTCATCTCTATGTCTGTGATCCTATGAAGAATAGTCACTTCACGGCCTGACATCTGTGGGATTCTAGGTTACAGGACAGCCAAATAAACAGCTCAAGAGAAGGAAGAACTTCTTAAAAGTGAGAGCTGCCAAAAGCACAAAAGACTGCCTAAGGCTGCACAGGTTCTGTAAAAGGGAGGCAATTCTGTTACTGGGTAAATCCTATAATGGGATAGGATGTGAGGTCTAATGAAGTGTGGGTCCATTTCTAACTCCAGCTAGCTGTCTATGACTGTGGCTTCAGCTCTAAGACTCCCTGTCTTTGCTGCCTTTAATACTGATGACCATCCTCTTCCTTGTGAACCTTTAGCTTTGGTACCTGCTTCAAATGATTTACATAAATCTTTTCACACTACTCTGGATTTCTCACTTACTCCCTGCATCCTCAGTTTATTTTTCTTGACATCTCTTTCTTTTATTCACAGCGGGAAATCCCTGCGGTTCAATACGACACTCTCAGTATCTCATAGATATATTTCCAACCCTGACCTCTCACTCTTTTCTCTAGACCTGGATTTCTTACCATCTCTAGGTTATCTTCCCTTAAAAAGAAATATGACCAAATTGGCCCATTCTTCTACCCCTGACAAACACTTGTTGTTTTTGAAAGTGCCTATCAGGACTTTTTCCCCCTCACCTCTGCAACCTGGCATTTATCTTCAAAGATTTCCTTTCCTTTGCTCCCATATCTTTTCTGTGATTTTTTTCTGTAATGTTTTGCAGATTGATCCTTTCCCCCTTCATTTTATGAACAGAACTATATCTATATCTTCCACCTCACATCTCAACTCAAAATCATGCTGTGGTATTGTGAGCCTGTTAGAGGGCATATACCAATAAGATAATTGTTGTCAAATGCTCATAAAGTACCAATACAGGTAAGCAATTATGAGGATTATTATTTGTATATTCTCTCTTCCACCCTGTAATCAATTCAATGACCATTCATTATTCTTGATCCAGTATTTAGCTTCCCTGTCTCTCTGCTCCTTAACTATCTTCTCTCTATTCCTTTTAAACCAACCTTCCCCCAGTCTCCCACATATCCCACTATCACAATGGCCAATTTTTTTTTTATAACTGAGCAACTGAAAACTTAGAGAGGAAAAAAAATCTCAATAAGCAATTTATCTGTGGTATACTAATGTTCTCTCTCCTCCAATACCTTATACCAATGATATGGAATATGGGCTCTCAAATGCTAGGCCAGCGACAATAAGGGGAAAAGCTTAGTGAAATTGGCCTGGAAATGGGTTGGGGTTCTTGGTTTAAGGGGAGCTATTCATCACTGATAGCAGAGTAGTAGTGAGTTTTTCAGCCACAAGAACTCATGATGATCTCTCTGAAGTCTAAGAGGGGTTGTGATCTATATCAGAGGAGGCAGGAGCTACAGCCAATAAAACTACTGGGTCCTTAAAGTATTGGAGGAGTGGAAAGAGCTCTGGACTTGGGGGTTAGACGACCTCAGTTTGGATGGATCCCAGCTGCACAACTTACTAACCTGCTGATCCTGGACCTGAAGAGATCCTTTCCAGCTTCAAATCCCAGAATCCTAATCATAGCTCTACAACTTCAGAGCTAGTTTCCTTTTCCTCTTAACCCCAAACTGTGATCACAATGGCCACAAGTGAAACATAGCCCTCCTCCATGGGATCTCCTCGGGTTTCCTAATGGATCTCAGTGCAAGCTTTATCTTTCTCCCTCTTCTTCTTCCAATATACAACAGTAGAACTTATCAGCCTTATGCATTATTTTAATCACTGTATTCTTCAGAAGTCAGCATTAGATCCAAATTGTCTCATGCAGGATAATATTATTCCTGTTAACTCCTTTTGCCTTTAAGCAAATGATCTGTCATAAATTCCACTCCTCCTGTCTCACAGGACACCTGATTCAGTGATAAGCAGTCAAAACCTATTTTTGCCTTCTCTCGCCCACTTTCCAATCATAACATGCTTTGAATTCCCTTCCTACTGTAAACTTTCCACACTATAAAACACTCTACTTCCTCTCCAACATTCACATTATCTCCAGAGCCTTCTCTGACTAAACCTTTCCAGTTACAATAATGCTGATTATTGCAAAAAATCAATCCCATTCATATTTGACATCCTTTGCTCTTTCACCATCCATCATTACTCTAAGTGTGTCGCTCTGCAGAAATATAATTATGGGCATCTGTGTAAATATATATTTATCTCTTTCCATTGCACACAAGCAGCAGCACCTTCAGATAGGAGTAGTATAGTGAATGAATGAATGAAAAAGTATTTAAGTGTTTATGATATACCAAGCACTATGCCAAGTACTGAGGAAACAAACAAAAACAGATAGTTCCTACTTTCAAGACATTTACATTTACATTGTAATGGGGAAAACTACACACAGAGGTTAAAGCACTTTGATCCAGAAAGTTACCCGGAATGGTAAAACCCATAGGAGAATAGATTGACACACCTCATTCAGGAACAATAGAATTGATTTAATTCACGGTTCACGGTTCTAGAACTGAAAATTTGGTAGGGGAAGGAAAGGGAAGGCACAGAGCAGAGCATCTGTAGAAACTTAGAGGAGATGGCCACAGTATAAGGAGTAAAGAAAAACGTAATTGTTGGGGCTTTCTTGAAATTATAGTCTGTAAGTGGCAGGACACAGTTTGTGTTAGTTGATTTTATAGGATGTCAAGGTAGTTGACAAACTGTTAAGAAGATGGCTGGATTATAAGAAGCATAGCAGCCAAAGAACTAGATTTTGAGTTACAGGACCCAGATTTGAAAGTCCCTGTTTTATTACTTACCTGTTATATGACTCTGGGCAAGTCAACTAACTTCCCTGAGTCTCAATCTCCCTATCTGCTAAGTGGATACTTGTCACAACTATATCATGCTGTGGAGATCAAATGATACTATGTACATAAAGTGCTTTGTAAACTGTAAAAGCAATATATGTGTAATTATTATTGTGACTCTTCAAGGTACCTAGAACAAAGTTACACAATCTAGTGGTTGAATTCAAAGGAATAGGTTGATTGGTAGTACTAGGATTTGGGGATACATTTTCGGTATATATTTTATACAGATATGTTATTATATGTATATGCATATAAACTTACATATACATTATATATATTTATCTTTATTTGTTATATATTTGATAGTATTTGAAAGACATTCTATTCTGGGCAAAAATTTTTGACTAAAATGAATGTATGAGAAGAATCTATGAGTATAGATTAACCATAGCCTGAGAAGAGTTACTCACAACAAAACAATGTATATACATAAGTATGGAGGCTAATGGGGAACAGTGGAAATCAATCAAACAAAACATTTATTAAATGCCTACTGTAGGCCAAAAGGCTATTGTTGTTTGTCCTTCATACTTGGAGAAGACCATGACATCGGGGAGATGATGCCATGACATGCAAATGAATTGGATTTAAGTGAGGGAGGGCTGGGCAAGATCACCTGCCTCATTTTTCCTTCCAGAGCCATCTGGGTCCAGTGGCCAGATATAGATCAGGCTGACTAGAGATAACCCTGGATGCAGTGGGAGACCTTGGCCTTTTTAAGCTAAGGTCTTCAACAGGTCTGTTTGACTGAGGTTGGGCTCATTTGTGATGAAGGCTAGCTTTTCATTTGAGGCAAAGAATCTCCTCTTTCACCTAGTTAAAAAAAAAAATCAATCAATCAATCAATCAACCAATCTGGGAGGGGAAGACCCTCAGGGTTTCTGGCCAAAACAGAAATGATTGCTATGGACATTCAATCTGAGTCAATCAGAACCCAAAGACCAAATGGAACTTGGTCTAGGACCTACTGGTGGCCAATCAATGAGAATCAGAGTGATTTGGGTTCAAGACAAAGTCCTTAAGAAAGTCTTTGCTACAATGTGCCAAAAACTTTGCCAACTACTGGCAATACAAAGAGTTCCTCCCAAGGGGGACTCACAATCTGAGGAAACAAACAAGTTATATAGGAGAAACAGGAAATTAACAGAGGGAAGGTACCAGAATTAAAAAGGGTTAGGAAAAGCTTCCCATGGAAGATGACATTCCCATGGAGAATGAGATTTTAATTGGCACTTAAGTAAGAAGCCAGTAGATAGAGAAGTGAGTGCATTTCAAGTATTTGGAACAGACTAAAATTGTTTGGAGCCGAAAGATGAAATATCTTTTGAATGGAACAGCAAGAAGGCTGGGGACATTTGCCTTGGCTCTGTGTCATTTCTCTGGACTTGTTTCCTTGTCTGGAAAATGGTAATGATACTGGCCCTAGGTACCTCATATAACTATTGAAAAGAGCAAATAAAATCCTCAGGATGAAAGCATTTTGTCAACTGTAAAATGCTTTGTAAGTATTATTAATAATATTATTCTTTCTTGCAATGTCTTAAAATGATCTTATGCAATTTTTAGTTTGTAGCTTCCATCTTAACACTGGTTTATCTATTTCTGATCTTTACCCAGCATATTTCTTTTTTTTTATTAAAAGCTTTTTATTTACAGAGCATATGAGTGGTTTTTCTACATTGACCTTTGCAAAACTTTTTTTTTTT
>JAJPUD010003899.1:183727-197430 GCA_023553655.1 Myrmecobius fasciatus
CGGCCGCCTGAAAGTGAAGACTACGGAGGAGCAAGCTGAGGCCAAGCGGGTGGAGCGGGAGCACAAGCTGAAGCTGTACCGGGAGGCCACCGAGGCCATCTTCCAGAAGGTGGAAGTGTCCCTGGGGTGGGGGCACATGAGACGGTGTGGCTGGGAGTGCTTGGGAGGGACACCGGGGCCGAGACAGGACCACTGAACTGGGGGCCCCCTTCGTTGCAGCGACAGGAGGGCCAGTTGGACGAATCAGTCTTGGAGCTGACCAGCCAAATCCTGGGGGCCAACCCCGACTTTGCCACCCTGTGGAATTGCCGGCGGGAAGTGCTGATGCAGCTGGAGACAGAGAAGTGCGTTCCTTTGTGGGGGGCCTTCATCAGGGATGTCCCTGCCTGGGGACCCAGATGTGGACCACCATCCCCAGTGATGGAGAGGCCAGACCTCAGCCCTCACACCCTTGAGGTTGGTTATCCAAAGTCAGGCTGCCCACGGAGAGATGAACACACCTGAGTGGAGCAGACGGATCCGGGATGGGAGATAGGGGAAACCAGTCTCCACAAAGAAAGGGAGGGGAGGCAGTGGTGATACTGAGATGAAGTGCACAGCAGAGCAGGGTTGAGGTTTATTAGCAGCGTGGCCTTAGAATGGGAGATTTAGGGGAAAAACTTGGGATTCACCGATTGTTACCTTTTCGGCATAGGTCCCCTGAGGAGTTTGCAGCCCTTGTGGCCGCTGAACTAGGGTTTTTGGAGAGTTGCTTACGGGTGAACCCTAAGTCCTATGGAACCTGGCATCATCGCTGCTGGCTACTTGGCCGCCTACCTGAACCCAACTGGCCCCGGGAGCTGGAGCTATGCGCCAAGTTTCTGGAAGCTGATGAACGTAACTGTACGTTCCCCACAAATCCTCCTCATTTCTTAGGCCCCATCCCACCCTCATCCAAACATGAGAGTTGGGTTGGAACTCTTGAGCTGGTTGGAAAAGTGACAAGTGATTGCCTTTTTCTGTGTGTGATGTATTCCCATAAGAGCAAGTGACACCACAGGTTCTGGGAGTGAGGAGTAGGGGGTGCCCCTTCCCAGACTTAGGAGCTGACATACATTGCCATTCACAGTTCATTGCTGGGATTACCGGCGGTTTGTGGCCCAAAGAGCAGCTGTCCCACCAGCAGAGGAACTAGCCTTTACTGACAGCCTCATTACTAGAAATTTCTCCAACTACTCCTCTTGGCACTACCGATCTTGCCTCCTGCCCAAGCTGCAGCCACTGCCAGATTCTCAGCCACCAGGACGCCTTCCTGAAGATATTCTACTACGTGGTGAGCGGCCTGTGGGGGGCAGGGGACTAAAAATCAAATGGAAGCAAGGGAGGAGTAAAGAATGGTAGGTCCTAAGATACAATCCCTATTTCACATCCTTTGGTTTATATTTTTAAGAGAGGTTACAGGTAACAGAGAAGGATAGCTAGAAACCCAGAGTCTAGTGCTTCAGCAATTGCAGATTCAGGGCAGTGAAGAATGGAATTTTGAGGTAGGTTAGTCAATAGTTATTGAGATACCTGTTAGAAGATTAGCAATGGGATAAGTAATGGAGGTTGATAATGTGTAGGAATAGAAAAACTCTTGAGATTACCATTTAACTTGAGAAAGAAGACCAACGTGAAATAAAAATGACGGTCCCAAACAACTTATATCTTAAGTGTTGCATAGTATGGTACAGAACCTAATGCTAGTTAAAGGAAGAGGGAGGTCATTACCTCGAGTCTCAAAGGCCAGTGAACTAGATGAGGGGAGTTGGGGAGAGGAGGAGCAGTAAACTGTTGGGTGGATTTAGTGAGGCCCCTGGGTTTTAACTACAGTTTCCTTTCCTTTTGTCCCCTGGAGAGCTGGAGCTAGTACAGAATGCCTTCTTCACGGATCCCAATGATCAGAGTGCCTGGTTCTATCACAGATGGCTCCTGGGTCGAGGTAAGGGTATGGTACAAAGTTATGAACTATTTGGGCATCAAGGGAAATGAGTTGGAACTGAGTACCACTTTTTCACCCTCCTGCCCTTTTACCCCTTACCCACAGCTGACCCTCAGGATGCCATTCGCTGCCTCCATGTGAGCCGGAATGAGGCTTGTTTGACTATCTGTTTCTCTCGGCCCATAATTGTGAGTTCTCAGTATATACATGAGAAGAGAGGGAAGAGAGAAAAAAATAAAATATGTGTGTCTATGGGAGAGAGATGGAGCTTATATGTTGCCCATCTTGTGTTTTCTCACATAGGTGGGCCCTGGCATAGAGACTGTGATGCTCTTAGTGGATGAGTCTCCCCTACCTGTGGAGTGGAGGACACCCGATGGCAAAAAGCGGCCCAATCATGTCTGGGTATCCCCTTTCTCCTCCTCCCCCTCCAGCTGCAACACCACATACATGCACATACATGAGGGTCTGAGATTTGCTTGGGGCTGAAAAATTGTTGAATTCTATAGCATTTCCTTGACCTAGCTCATTCTAGCTGTGTGACCTGCCTGCTGACTCCCTTAATGACCAGTCCTCTCAACATTCATTCTTCCTGATGTGGGGTGATGTCCAGAAGGAATGTGTGCTTTACAAAGGTGATGTAGAGCTTTTTAGTCCCACTCCCCTTTCTCTTCAGCCATTATTTCTCTAAAACTTTTAGGAGTATTCTACCTGAAAATAATCTTTCCCTCCACAGACTTTTCTGTAGCATTTTTTTTGACTCTCATTTGCCCATATTACACTCTCCCTCCTTTGTATAAGTCTTAATTCCTTTCTCTCTTCCTATTACATTGCAAATTCCTTGCAACTATGCTCTTTTCCATTTCATTTCCATATTTCTAGCTTCTAGGAAAATGCCTTGAATATGCCTTACATATACATGTGCCATATCCCTACCAAATTCTTTCGTTCTTTCACCCCTTTCCTCATAAGACTCCCTTTCCTTGTCCCAATCTATACCCCAGGTCGAAAAGAAAGTTGGTGTCGAGACTCTGCCACAGATGAACAGTTGTTCAGGTGATTGGAGAGATTAAAAAGGGTCATGTCTGGGGTAATGTGTGTTCTGGGAGATCATAAAGCTGGAGTAAAGGCCTAAAAACTTTGGGGCTGACATTCTCTAGGATACTTGAGGCTCTAGGGTACAGAAGGGTGAGGAAAAGCAGGTTTATGGTCCTCATCCTTCCACTACTCTGCCTGCCTATTAGAACGGAGCTATCAGTGGAGAAGTCAACTGTGTTACAGTCGGAGTTGGAGTCCTGTAAGGAGCTGCAGGACCTGGAACCAGACAACAAATGTGAGGTCCCTTTCTACCCCCAAGAGACTGTCCCTTCAGGGAGCTCCCTCTCCTGGAGACCTTGCCTCTCCTGATCGATGGATCTTGGGCAGTGGGAAGATTTAGATCGGAGGAGGAACTAGGGATAGACTCTCTGCCCTGTTCCCTCCCCCACCACCGCCATCCTCACTCTCAGGGTGTCTGTTGACCATCATCCTCCTGATGCGGGCACTGGATCCTCTGGTGTATGAGAAGGACACTCTGAAGTATTTTCAGACCCTCAAGGTAAGTGGAATAATACAAGAAAAGGAAGCCTGGGATTTAAGGGTTAGGGCTCATTGAGGTCCCTAAGACAGGACATGGAAGGGTGAGGAAGAGGAGTAGTCAATTGATTCCCATCCCTCTGCCTCTCTGGCAAGGTAGCGGACCCAATGCGAGCTTCATACTTGGATGATCTTCGAAGCAAGTTCTTGATGGAGAACCACATTCTCAAGATGGAGTATGCTGAAGTGCGAGTGCTGGACTTGTCTTATAAGGTACAACTGTCCCATCCCCAACAGTCTCACCCCTCCCCATTGCTCATGAATCTCCTTTGGCCTAGCCTCTACTCTTGATATTACTGATTCAGTCCTTAGTGACACTCAGAAAACTCATCTATGCTTTCATATTTCCTTTTTTATTATGAATGAATTTAGCAGTCACAAATACAAACATGTCAATATGCAAAGAATATAATGTAAAGTTAACAAATTATTCTTAAGCACCTAAAACCCTGAGATTTTACTTTTATAAAGTAATTATATTAACAAACGAGGAACAAAATGACTCTGTTCGTGTTCCCTTTTGAACTTTTTTCCTGTATATATTCTTTCTTTCTCTTTCTTTTTTGTATTTCTCTTTCACTACCCACTAAATCACTCTTTCTTGTAAACACATTAGTGCAGTTAAACACATCAGTATATTGATCATATATGAAAATGTATGTGTCATTTGGGGTCTCTAATCCAGCGCTTCTTTACCCAAAAAAGGAAGCATGATTCATCCTCAGGCATCTGAAGTCATGATTAGTTATGGGATCTTCAAAGTTGTCAAATATTTCAGAGTTGTTTTCCCTTAAGTTAATGTGGATATTGTGGAAATTGTTTTCCTGGTTCTTCACATTTCACTCTTCATAAGTTCCTATAAGTTTTCTCAAGATTCCCTGAATTCTTCATTTTGTTATTTCTTAGGATATAGTAATATTCCATTACTTGCATAACAGTTTTTTCAGCTACATCCCAGTTGATGGCACCTACTTTGTTTCTTGTTCTTTGCTACAACAGAAAGTACTGCTTTAAATATTTTTGTACAAAGCTCTTTGCTTTTCTTCTAATCTCAATTGACTCTGGAATCAGGAGAACCTGAGTTCAAATATGATCTCAGACACTTGACACTTACTAGCTTGGCCCTGGGCAATTCGCTTAATCCTGATTGCCTCCCTCCCCCCCCCCCCAAAAAAAAAATATATATATATATACAGAGAGAAAGAGAGAGAGAGAGAGAGAGAGAGAGAGAGAGAGAGAGAGAGAGAGAGAGGTAAGATAATTCAGAGAAAGACCTGACACAGGCATCGGATGACTGAGAGGACTGTGTATGTGAAGAGAGAATATAAGAGAAAAAGAGAGAGAGAGAGGAGTTAAAATGATACTAAAATCTTAAAACTGGCAGAACAATGACCATTGACAGAAACAGGAAGTTTGGAGGGGAAATGACTTGAGTAGAAAAATGATAAAATCAGTCTTAGACAAATGAAAATGTCTGATCAGTAGTTACAAGTTCACAATTAGAGCTCAGTTAGAACCAGGAGATCATTATACACGGCAACAACAATACTATATGATAATCAATTCTGATGGACATGGCTCTCTTCAACAATGAAATATTTCAAACCAGTTCCAATTGTTCAGTGAAGAAAGCCATATACACCCAGAGAGAGGGATATGAAATGTGGACCACAACATAACATTTTCATGCTCTCTATTGATGTTTGCTTGCATTGTGTTGCCTTTCTCAGATTTTTTTTTTTCTTGTAGATACAATTTTCTTGCACAACAATGATGTGTGGAAATATGTATAAATATATTCCATTTGTCAAGTATTTTAACACAATTGACGTGTAGTGGATTTCCTGCCCTCTAGGGGAGAGGTGGGGATTAGGGGGAAAAATTTGTAAGGAAAAGCTTTGTAAGGGTCAATGTTGAAGAATTTCCCATACATGTTTTACAAATAAAAAGCTTTAATTAAAAAAAAAAACAATTAGAGCTCAATTCCCATCATACAAGCATTACTATATGCTAAGGAAAATGCTGTTCTTTGAGGATACAAAGAAAAAGTAAAAGTAGGCCTTTGTCCTCAGGGAGCTTAAATGCTAATCAGATGCCATCATGTATATAAGAGAATTCAGAGATAAAAATGTACTCTATCTACTGAACTACCTAACTTCCCCCTTTCCCTCTATTTGTATCATTACAACCCTCATTCAAATCCTTTTTGCCTGGACGATGATAATAACCTCTTAACTGCTCTCTTAGGTCTTCCCCATCAGAAGTGTTATATTCACAACTGAAAGGCAGCAAAACTGCTGTGTGTGCTTAAATCAGATTAAAATGTAATTAGAAGATATCCAACAAAATGTGTACAAATTCAGTATAGTATAGATGTTAATTTGTGATTATCATAGACTTAGCAGAATCCGTTTGAGTTTGATTCTCCGGTTTCACATCACTGCTGGGTTAACCTCCTGAAAATGCTGTTTTAATCATGTCACTTCTACTCAGAAATTCTTTTTGTGGTTTTTCAAACCTGTTATTTCACAAGTGTTATCTAACAAGTTATTTATTAAATGTGGGATGCTGGAGATACAAGTACAATGAATGAAACAATCTCTATTTTAAGGAGCTTCTATTTTAGTGAGGAAATAACAGGAATGAAATATAGGTATATATAGAATCAATATAAAGAGAATAAATACAAAATAATTCCATTGAAGATGGTTTGAGAGGAAGGAGGGCCCCAGGAAAGGCTTCATAGGAATGCAATGCTTGATCTGTGTCTTGAAAGAAGAGGAGGAGGGAGTACATTCTAGATATGAGGAGCAACTAGTAGAAGCACAGAGACAGTGGTGAAACCAGAAGAGACAAAGCCAGCTTGACTGATTACAGAGTGTGGAAGCTTAGAAAGAGGTGTTTCATGTTTGTGAAAGACTTGCAAGCTCAAGAGAGGAGGAAGTGTTTTGTTGTAGAGGCAGTAAGAGCCACTGGAGTTAGAAGGTGTTGTGGTCATATTTGCACTTCAGGAAAATTTCTTGGGCATCACTGTGGAGGATGGACTAGCAGTTAGAAAGCCTTGAGGCACGGAGGCCAGGAGCAAGCCATTGCAGCAAGCTTAGGTAGAGGGGGGTGAAAGTCTGAACTAGGCTTGGAGGGTGTGTGGGTAGAGAAAAGGGATGGGATTCAAGAAATGTGGAGGAAGAAGTGGTATCCTTTGCAGCTGTTTTGATTGATTTGGAGAGAGAGGAGGAAAAAGTGCACAACTGAGGATAACATTAAAGTTATGAACCTGAGAGACAGGGAAGAGTGTTGCTGCTTTTGACAGACAAGTATTGTAGAAAAGTGGTGATTTTTTTGGATGGGGGGAAGAGGATGACTTCTTTTTTGGATGTCATGAGTTTGAGATATTGCTGGGACATGCAGTTTGAAATGTCTGGTTAGTGAAATCTACATGCCATATGTAATTTCTCTCAAAGTTTCCCCATTACTAATAAGATAAAATTTGTGCTGCTTTTCTTGGCATTCAAGATTTGCCCAGCCTACATTTCCAACTTTTATCTGCAGCTGCTTCCAAATATGAACCTTTTGCTCCATCCAAACCAGTCTTCTCACCATTCTTCAAACATGTTGGGCCTGTTACAGCTATTGTACAATTTTTATTTTTATGTTCCCCCTGCTTATAATTCCTTCCTCCCCTCTTCTCCACCTGTCTAAATCCCACCTCCTCCAGCTAATCCAACCTTCCTGTCCCTGAATTTCTTGTAACACTTGAATTGACTTATATCACTGAGCATTGAATGTGCTCTGCTTCGTATTGTTTAAATGAGTGCACATGTGGCCTTCTGATAGCCTCCCTATTCTTGGCTTCATATCACCTTCAGTCTCTGGTATAGTACTAGGTATCTAGTAGGAAGTTGATAAAATTCTGAAAGAATGACCTGGAAATCAGGGCTTCTCGTCTTGGAGGACTCTTCACTAAGTTCTTCCTGGATGATACTTCCTATCTGTTCTCTAGCTTCACTTTTCTCCTTAGGATTTGACTGTGCTCTGCCATCTGGACCAGCTGCTGTTGGTCACTCATCTTAACCTCTCCCACAATCTGCTCAGAAATTTGCCTCCTGCGTTGGCTATGCTGCGCTGCCTTGAGGTAAGAGATTTTCTTCTCAGTCCTTTGCTGCTTTTGAGGAATCTCCTGTAATTCTTTGGCCTCCCATGCTGCTGACCCCAGTGGTCCCCCATTTCTAATGCCCCATCTGAAACTTGCTTTCTGGTCAGCAGGAACTCCTCCACTATGGCCCTCACAAATGCCACAATGAAGTTGTGCTTGCTTAAATCTACTTCTTCTCATTCCAGGTCTTGCAGGCAGATGGAAATGCCATAGAGTCTGTGGAGGGTGTTGTGAATTTGCCCAGACTACGGGAGCTTTCCCTGTGTAATAATTGTATCCTAACCCCATTGGTACTGAAGTCAGAAAGTGGAAGAGGGTTGGCACATAGAAGGGATCCATACTGAATAAAATAAGAGTATATCGTGACTTTCTAGGAATATTCTTCCTGAAGAACAAAGGAGTTAAATGGGTGGCCTGGAGAATTAATTATACAGATGTTAGAAATGTACTTTATATGTACATCATTTTCATTGATTTGGTCAGGTCATATCTTCATGTGAAAGTAGTTATATTAAGCCCAGTTCCCCCACAGACAAATAAGAGACAAAGGGAAGGGTGTGAAAGGTCACTGGAGTAACCTCTGTGACATCCCTCCCTTTGTCTCTGGAAGTCTGTGTCACATATTTGATTCAGATCATATGCAAGCGTCTAGCCATCTCCGTTTTCCTTGACTTTTCCAATTTAGGTCTTCAACATCCCTCAGTCCTTCAGACTCTGGCCTCTTGTCCAAAGCTGTCCCTCCTCAGCCTGGAGCGCAACCCCCTCTGTCAGTTAGAGGCAGCTCCAGAAGAGCTGAGGGCCCTGCTGCCTGGTGTGGACAGAATCCTGACTTAGGGGACTCCCTTGGTACATACTCTGGGTACCCTTTCCACCCTTGACCTTTAATTTATTTGAACTGAATAAAGAACAGAAAAGCCTCCATTTGAGCTAATGATTTATGGCTACTACTACTGCCACCACCTTCAGGTTCTGGAGGAATGCAAAAAAGAGGGGAGGGATTGGTCTAGAATGTTAACTGGACTAAAGAGCAACTGAAAATGGGGGAAAAGAGTGATGACACGTGTCTGTTTTTCTGTCCCTTGAAACCAGCCTCCTTCTATTTGTGTCACTGCCCCTACCTCATCCACCTCTATTTCTCATTCGACTTTTTTTGCTTACTACTAGAGGCAGTTCGAGTTTCCTCATCTGTAAAGTGTTGATAATACTATCATCCACCTCCCAAGATTGTTGTGAGGATGAAATAAGTAATTGTATTTGGAACTCTTGGAAAAGTTTAAAGTGCTTAATAATGTCCATAATTGTTGGTGGAAGTGAACCCCAGTCCCAGGAGCTACATTTGAAGATAGGTCATGTCTACCCTAGCTTCAGTGTGGTACAGAGGTCCCAACTGGGGCTGGGTGTCTCTTTCTCTGTTTCTGTTCCTCTCCACACACTCTTTATCTTCTCTCTTTCTGGACATACTTTTTTTTTTTCCTTAATATTATTTTATTTCTCCAATTACATGTAAAGGTAGTTTTCAACATTTATATTTGTAAGATTTTGAGTTGCAAATTTTTTTTCTTTGCTCCCCTCTCTCTTCCCCTTCCTCAAAACGGCAAGCAATGAATCTACTTTCCACTTGTGACTCTGTCATGTTCCCTCATCCACAACCTCTTCAGGGTGGAGTGACATGATTTCTAATATCTGGTCCACTTCTAAAATTTTGTGATTTAATCCAAAATGACTTCAAAAGGAGAGAGTGGAGGAACTCGGGCCAGAGCCCTAAGTCCAAACTTGTCATAGAGTGACAAAAAAAAAAAAAAAAAAAAAGATTCATTGAAATGGGTGGGAAGACTGAAAGACTAAAGAAGTCTGGGAAATGTCCCTGAGCTCACCTGTATACACACCTTGATGTTCGATGACACTGCCCAACCTCTTCCTGTCTCCATGGCATTGTATAAACACCCACCTTTGCCAAGCCCAATGCTAGTTGAGTGCTTCTGACCCTTCCTTGCTTATCTTTCCAGTACCATGTGTTCCCTAGCTCTAGTCTATGCCCAGCTGTTCAGAGTATAGGAACCAGCAATTATCTGCTTGTGGTCTGAGCTCTCATCTCTTAGGGTCCCAGCATAAAACAGCAGAAAGGGGAATACTTGGGGACTGGTTGGACAAATGATTTCTGGCTGGTGCACAGAAACACAATGACACTTTTCCCCCATTCTTTTTGGATCTTTTCTGCTTGCTTCTAGGATCCATTTCCTCCTGTCTTTCTGGGTTCTTAGTCATTGACCTTGGGGCTTCATCCCACATGAAGTGGAGGAGTGAGGCAATTAGCCAAGAAAATGAGGAACTTTCACCAAAAATATCTAGATAATTATGCAGAGCATCTCTGAGTCTCACAGAAAATATCTAGCTTTACCTTCTGTCTCTTGCTTCCTCTGCTTCAGGTCTTGGGGCGGGAGAATTGGGTGCATATATAGGCGGGTGTCTGGAGCTGGTTGGTCAGCATTCCCTGGAAGAATTCCAAAGTCTAGGAAAGGAACAGCCTTCATAACCAGTCTTCCAAAAAAAACCCAAAGAACCTTTTGTTTAACTTTGGAGTAAAAGCTAAAAGAAATCACTCAATATCAATAATCCTGTAATCTCTTTCAGGTCTTAACAACTGTGGGTGTCTGGGCATAGATAACTGTCCCTATTGACATATTTTACCAGAATTGAATCCAGTGTTTAACTACTTTTGCCATGGGGAGAGAGCAGAATGTATAATGTAGCCTGTTGAGGAAGAACTAGCTATTACTCAAGACAGTCCCTCAGGAAAAAATCCACACACTCTTTCTTGGGCTGGAGACTATATAAATGCTTCTTCCCATTCCATGACTATACCTGGGGAAGAAAGAGTGAAGACCTCACCGACCGAGAGGGTGAAACAGGTGTGGCTGCTGTGAGTAGAACAGTCTTGGGGCCCAGCAGGCTGGATGGAAGACAGCTGAGCCGGTGGAACAGGGCAAGGAAGAAGGATAGCCGGTGTAGCCAGTCTGAGTGTTAGGCCTATGATGTCACCCAACCTGTACATTTGGGACTCCTGAGACATGGCAATGCAAGCTCCACCCCGGACCTGTCAAATTGAACCTTTTCAGTGAAACCCCATTTTCATCCTTTCCTGCCTCAGTCCCTCATTTTTCTTATTCTCAAAGTTCCCAGGATAGATAGAGGGAAATATAGAAAGAAGTCTAAGGATATTGGAGGAAATAGGGGAGGAGTGGCATCAGAGTTGCAAATATTGCTCAGGAAGGTGGAAGATATCAGCTCACTACTTGATTACAAGTGTGAGGGCTTCTGGACTCAAATTCATGGCCCCTTCCTTCCAGAGCTTTACGACTTCACATATCCTACCCACCGTCCCAAATAGAAGCCCTTATGCATCCCCAAAGGGTTGAAGAAGGCCCCTGCTGCTAGTGACCCCCACATCTGCTTTGGTTTCTGCCATACTATCTTGATGTGAGTTTCAGATGAGAGCTATGAGTTTAAGGAATCAGGAGAGTGCTAGGGAAAGATGAACAGATTAATAAAAAGTGCACTTTTTTTTTTTTTTGGTGACATCCCCATCTAGGACTGGGAAATCCTTTAGGGTCGGAAGTTATGGTTCAAGATCCATACTAAAAGGTTCTCTGGCACTGTCTTGTTGGGGGCGGGGGGAAGTCCTAGGTCTTAGGATCCCTTGCCCAGATGCAAAAAAGGGACAGACACTCAGGCCCCTGAGAACATCATGGACTTCGCTGGACCCTGATTCCCCTTTCCTAACTCCTCTCACTTGCCCACACCCTCCACATTTCAGGGTACTCCTTAGGATTTGTATTTCTCAGAAAAGGTAGAACCAGGGGTGAGGAAGCCCCGTGCCCCTCCTTCCTTCCCCTCATAGGCACCCTGCATTACTTCCAAATATGGGGCAATTTTGGTTTCCTCTTCCCAGCAGCCCAGCCCCGCCCCTCCTCTCAAACCTCCGCTGGCCACCCCGCCCCAAGCTTTAAACAGGAGCCGTCCGTCCCGTCGGTGCCTAGGTCCCACGTCTGGTCCCGTGTCCGGGACTCAGCGCTAGCGCTGTTGCTGCTGCTGCTGCTGCCGCCGCCGCCACCGCCACCGCCAGGTGAGAGGGAGGGATGGAACCCTGCGCGAGGCAGCCGTCGGGGCGGGAGGGAGTTTTTGCCCCCTCCTCAATTAAGGTCCAGGGCTTTCTCCATAATCTCCAGAGCCCGCGCCTTGCCCCAGAACCCGAACATATTTTCTTCTCCAGCCCATTACCCCCTGTTCTCCCCCGAGGCATCCCAGTTCCAGCTCTCTCCCCTTTTGCCTCCCTTAAATTCACCAGACTGCACCTTCGGGCGGGTCAGACAACTTGTGTGAAAATGGGTAGGAAAGAAAGATTGGCGCTCTATCCCGAACAGCCCTCTCCGCACCGACCGTAGCCCACCTTGCCTCCCAGAGAAAGGGGTGAGAGTGGGCGGGGAGCTGTCTTAAGAATTGTCTTAAAATAAGAGATCTTTAATATATCAATGGGCACCTCACAGGAGAAGGGGAAGAGGCGGACGTTAAGAAAGGCAGCGTCTCAGAATGGCTTTGTCCTTTAGGGGTCCTCGGGCAGGGGAGGAAATTATGGGCATTACTGAATGTTGGGGTCCCTGGCTGTACCTGGGTGAGAGGGAAGTTCCCGGACTCCAGGTGAGGTCTGGATGTAAAGCAGGATCTCGGAAGAGGTTTAATTATAAGGAAGCAATTCCTAGGTAGCTCTGGTTGGAGTGGGAGTGAGGCGAGGGGTCACTCTCGTTGGAGTTGGGGTTCTTGGGGAGGTCAGATTAGGAGATGCTTGAGCCTGTTTTACCATAATTTATCACTGCTTCTTGGCAGCCGCCATGACTGACGGGTCACGATCGGATGTGGGGCGATGGGGTGGGAGCTCCTGGCAGCCCAGTGTCACACCTTCTCCTGAGCCAGAACCAGATACTCGCTCTCGGGGGTCCGGTCGCTCTTTCTGGGCCCGATGTTGTAGCTGTTGTTCCTGCCGAGGTGGAGCTGATGATGACTGGGGCCCAGAACCTGCAGGCCCCCGAGGTTCAGGATCTCGGCGCTCTGGTCGTCCTGGCTCCAGAGGCAGCGGCGTCAATGCAGCAGGCGATGGCGTCATCCGAGGTGAGCTTGCAAACATAAGGGGACTCCTCAGGAACCCCCTGACCCTAAGGAAAGGAGTTCACATGTGGGGGGTCGGGAGGCTAATCCCATTAAGGAGGGAGCTGCCCCTCTGGGACTCCTGGGTCCACCACGGGCTAGATTGAGGATGCTGGGGTCCTCTGAGCAGGGAAGGGAAACAATAAGCATCTGCTAAGGGCCAACTACATGCTAAGCTCTTTATGATTATTATCTCACTTGAGCCTTACAACCACCCTGCAAAGCAGGTGCTATTATTTATTATCCCCATTTTACAACTGGAAAAACGGAATCAGAGAGAGGTTAGGTAACCCGTCCCAGCTGACCACACAGCTAAGTAAATACCTGAGACTGGCTCAGCTGACTCCAGGCTCACACTGCACTGGATTACCTATCTCAGGGGCCTTGGGTTCTTTGGTCTGAGCCAGTGGGGTCTGAACTGTAACCAACTGTGGTCCTTCCAGAGGGCATGCTGGTAGTGACTGGAGTGGATCTGATGAGTGGGCGCTCTGATCAGAACCGCCGAGAACACCACACAGAGGACTATGAATATGACGACCTCATTATTCGCCGAGGACAGCCTTTCCATGTCACCATCAGCCTGTCCCGGCCCTACTCATCCTCAGACCGCATGGCCCTGGAGCTGCTTATCGGTCAGTGCCGAGGAACAGGACAGACAAAGGGCAGAGCCCTCCTCACTCTCCCAGCTGTGTTCCCTCCAGCATTAGGACCAGTGACAGCTGTGCTCCCTCCAGCATTAGGGCCAGTGACAGCTGT
>JAJPUD010003899.1:199900-222329 GCA_023553655.1 Myrmecobius fasciatus
ATGAGTGAGAGGGGAAGGTTGGGGGGGAGATGAGTGAGAGGGGAAGGTTGGAGGGGGGAGATGAGTGAGAGGGGAGGGTGGAGGGGGGAGATGAGTGAGAGGGGAGGGTTGGGGGGGGAGATGAGTGAGAGGGGAAAGTTGGAGGGGAGAGATGAGTGAGGGGAGGGTTGGAGCAGGGGAAGATGAGTGAGAGGAGAGGGTTGGGGCAGGGGAAGATGAGTGAGAGGGGAGGGTTGGAGGGGGGAGATGAGTGAGAGGGGAGGGTTGGGGCAGGGAGAGATATGAGGGGAAGAAAAATGGGGGAGGGGAGAAATAGGAAGAGATGAATGGTATTACAAATAGAATGGGAGGAGAGAGCTTGAGTCGAGGGACATGGGAAGGAAGGGAAGCCTGGAGAGTGTCCGATAGGGCGAGATCTCTGAGGTAATTATGAAAGCTGTTCTCTCCCCTCCTAGTTTGACCACGGTGTCCTGGATGCCTGTCTCTACATCTTGGACCGGCGGGGAATGCCATATGCAGGGCGGGGGGACCCTGTCAGTGTCTCCCGTGTCATCTCTGCCATGGTATGCTCCCCACACACCCCATCCCAAGCCCATTTCCTCCTGCTTCCCATCACTATATCCCACGCCTTTCCTCTTTCTCCCCCCACACCTTCTTTGGGGAAAGAAACTGTAATACAGGAACCTCTCTGCCCCCTCCCAGCTTCTGTGTACCCCCATCCACACCCATGCTGGCTCCTGTTCCAACCCTTCTGGAATGTGTGGCCAAACCCAAAACTTGGCACACCCAGGAATTACATTCCTATGTCAAAACTTGGGTGGTAAAGGGTGGAGGGGCAGCTGAAGCTTGGAGGAGAGGAAGGACACGTGGGGGGGGGTTGTGCCCGCTGGGAGAAGGTGCTGGGGGCCAGCCGTCAGCCGCCACCCTCTTCCCCCAGGTGAACTCTCTGGATGACAATGGGGTTTTGATCGGAAACTGGTCAGGAGATTACTCCAAAGGCACGAACCCCTCAGCTTGGGTGGGCAGCGTGGAGATCCTCCTGAGCTACCTTCGAACGGGCTACTCTGTTCCCTATGGCCAGTGCTGGGTTTTTGCTGGTGTCACCACCACAGGTAATGGAGGAAAGTCCAACTCCGACCCCACAGGAGGCCATGACCTCTAATTTCTCAGATCCAGGGATCCCCTGTATCCCCACCCTAGATTCCCTTTAACCCCACGACTCCAGAACACCTGTGGCACCAGGGCAGGGCTTAGGCGGGGGCGGCGTGGCAGGCTGGCATTAATTATTAGTAATTAGCCTTAAGGGAAGTGGGGGTAGGAAGAAGGGAAGGGCAGGGAGCTGAGGCGGCAGCCTCCCCCTAGCCCCCCATGTACTGACTCTCTTCCCTTTCAAAGTGCTTCGATGCCTCGGTATTGCCACCAGGACTGTCACCAACTATAACTCAGCTCATGACACGGATACCTCACTCACCATGGACATTTATTTTGATGAGAACATGAAGCCGTTGGAACACCTGAACCGTGATTCTGTGTGGTGAGGAAGGAGGGAGAGTGGAAGGGAGCAGGTTACAGGCGTCTGTACGGGGTGACACAGGGTGTGGTGTGGAAGCCCTGCCCGCTCCGCTTGTGGGGCCGTGCCATAAGTGAGGATTTGGTGGCTGAAGGGGGAGTATTCAAGATGGGCCCCTCTACGTGTGTCCCAGGAACTTTCACGTCTGGAACGATTGTTGGATGAAGCGGCCCGATCTGCAATCAGGTTTTGATGGCTGGCAGGTGGTGGATGCCACCCCGCAAGAAACCAGCAGTGGTAAGGGGGCCCCAGCTCCACATTTCTTCTCCTCTGCCCATTTACTCCCACCTCTTGCCAAGAGGATGCTCTTGCTCACTCCTGCTTACCTCTCTGCTCTGTTCCTTTCCAGTGCTTTTTTTTTTTTGCTACTGATTCTATGTTTTTCAGATCTTGAGGTCTCCTTCCATCCTTTTCCCACCTTGAATTTCAGAAGGGACCTCCATATTTATAATCTAACCATCTGGTCCAAACTATACTGAACAAGAATCTTTACTAAGGTTAAACCAAGATATAACCACCTCGCCTCTGCTTAAAGTCTCCAGGAAAGGGGGAACCAACTACCTTCTCAAAGCAACCTATTCAACTTTTTAGTATTTTTAATTATTAGACTTAATGTAAAAAAAAAACAAAAAAACAAAAAAAAAAAAACTTCTTAAATTTCTCTCTTTGCAGTGTCTACCTATAACTCCTAATGCTGCCCTCTAAGGATCCTCCTTTCCCATCCTCTCTGCTCTTTCCCCCTATTATTCTATCCAGTCTGTGGACTATTTCTCTCTGTTTCTAGATAGACAAATCTCTTTTTGATGTTTCATCTGGTTACTACTCCATCATCCTGCATCCTTTAACAACCCCACATTCTGAGTGCTCATTTGTCAACTCCTACTTTCACCCCAATTCCTTCAGATAATCTGGATTTCAGCAGAATAAGAACCAAGAGATTTAGCTTGAAGTTCTTCCCTTCTCTGGGCTTCTCTTTTATCATGCACAAAATGAGAGGATGTGGATCAAATCATCTCCAGGGTCCCTTTGGTCCTCCAATCTTTCTTTGATTCTGTGGAGATACAGCCAATATTATACCTCTGTTGCAGGAGCTTCTTGTGATCTTTCCTGCCAAAAACCTGATTGTTACTTTGTTGGAGAAATAACATCATGGTTCTAGTGGTCAGAGAGCATCTGACCTTTGTAAAGCAGAAGCATAATTTCAGCCAATCAAATTAGAATATACAAAAGACCTAGATATCATCTGTCTTTCCCAGTGGGAGACTCATCCTGAGCCCAAGATCAGAAGAATGAAAACAACAGGAAAATCCATGGGTTCTTTCAAAAAACACACAGAATCAGCTCCAGTATGCCTTTCTGGTTTTTTTTTTCAGTGTTTCTTTTGGATGGGACCCATCTTGTTTTAGGGGAATCCTGAATTTGTTAGTAGAAGACTGGCATAAATTTCCTCTATCCTTATACTGTGGGGCTAGGGGAGAAGGGGAGAATGGCTGAATAAATATGTGACAGATTATCAGTTTAGCTCTTATACTATAATCTCAATGTAGCATATGTGACTATGGATAAATAGGTCTATTTTTCCATCTGTGGACATCTGTGGACAAGTCGGTCAATTTCTTCATCTATAAAAGGGGTATTATAATACCCCTAATAAATGCCCCTTATAATAAGGCTTATGATGAAGAAAGTATTTTGGTAAACTGTGAAACACTCAAACATAAATAATTTTTATCATTATTATTATTTGCCACCCTGAGATTTCTGAGAGTTTCTTCAGTGATTGTGACTGAGCCATAATCTACAATCTACTTCAGAGAAGAAGCAGAAAGGGATGTGCTGGAGCCAGTTTGTATTGGCATGAGAGCTGGTTGTTAAATTTTTAGCATATACATCAACACCTTGAAAATCAAGCAAATGCTACAAACTATGGCTTGATTTCTTGTTTTATTGGTTGTTTAGACTTAAGAAAGTGATAGAGAAAATGTTAATAGTATAGAATAAGCTTTAAAGTGTGTTGTGTATTTTTTTTTCTCAGAGAGCCAGTTATTAAACATTTACAAGTACATTCTATGCTCAAATCCAGGGAACAAAACCCCTGACCAGTATTCCCTGATTTTCTAGGCATCTTCTGTTGTGGTCCCTGCTCAGTGGAGTCTATTAAGAATGGCTTGGTCTATATGAAGTATGATACACCCTTCATCTTTGCTGAGGTAAAAGAATTTCATGGAATAGATGCATTTGTTTATATTTCATGCCCTGATCCTTTCCCGTTAATATCAAATTGTATTGAAATGTAGACTACTTCTTATCTCCTATTGCATCTCTGGCCCCATCCTGGAATCCCATTGGAGCATGAGTTATGGGTATGTGGGGGATGAGACACGGGGCTCTCTGCCAAAGAACAAGAGCAACTAGAAGCTTCTGGTTGGACCCTTTGTGCCTCTTCCCATGGCATCAGAGGGAAAGAGCTGCCCACTAAGGAGATGATAAAGGGAGAAACAACTTCTGTTCTTGCATTCTTTTTCCTCTTTTATAAATCTTTGGACTTTCTATGAAAGTATGGTAGGGGCTTCCTTCTCCCTGGTAGTGATGGTCACTGCTCACATATGGCCCCTGGAGGATGTGCTTGGGCAGACTGGATATCAGAAGTCTTTCACCAAGCATAGCTGACCAAAAAGTGATCCTGAGATGAAATCGTTTCTCTAAAGTCTACAGAGGGAGCTTGCTGCTCATTGGCCAGGCTTCACGATAAATCACGGAGAAGAGGGAGGGATCAATCAAAGGGTTATGGCTGTGCATAACCTTTATTTTTATTTTTAGTAGTATTTTATTTTCCCAAATACATGTAAAGATAGTTTTCAACATTCATCTTTACAAAATCTTGTGTTCTAGATTTTTCTCCCTCTCCCCTGCCCCCTCCTCAAGTTACCAAGCAATTCGATATAGATTAAATGTGCATATCCTTTAGCAAGAGACCAAATCCTCATCCCATCCTCCCACAGTGCCAAAGCACATGGTCCAATGGGCTCTTCTTTGCCACAAGTATCTAATTGGGTTGGCCCAAATTCAACAAACAACAGATTCCGCAGCTACAAGGTTCTGGGAATACAAAGATTAAAAAAAAAAAAAGCCACAGATTGTGTCCTCAGGTTTACAATTTAATGCAGAGATAAGATGTACTTAGGGACAATATGGAAAAGTGAATACAGAGCTGACCCAGAATGAGGAAAGCCTGGATTCAAGTCTGGACTCTGACCCATACTGGCTGCACAAGTCATTTATACCATCCTGATACCCCAAAAGACTTTAAGCCATAAGGCCATTACCAATCTCATTGATAGGGGAGATTTTCTCAATGGAACTTCCTACATCAATGAAATCATAGTTCCAGACCAAAAAAAAGTTAATTACATAAATAAGTATCATTCAAAAAAGATTGTAAGGGGAAGGGGAAAGGAATAGTCTTCATTATAAGGGATGTAAGATATATTATTTAGGGATAAGGAGATATAAGAAATAGGAGTAAAAATCACTCTTAGACTGAAGTGACAGGAAAGGCTTAAGAGAAAACTATTGTTGTTGGTTAGTTGTTTCAATCATGCCCCATTCTTTAAGATCCCATTTGGGACTTTCTTTGCAAAGATACTAGAGTGGTTTGTCATTTCATTTTCCAGCTTACCCGTACTGATGAGGAACGGAGGCAAATAAGGTTAAATGACTTTCCCAGAGTCACACAGTTACTAAGTGTCTGAGGCAGGATTTGAACTCACAAGATAAGACTTCCTGACTCCAGGTCCTGCCTTCTATTGTATCACCAAGCTGCCTTCATAAGACTGATAGGTTTTTTTAAGGAAGAGAAGAATTTTAATTGTAGAAGAAGTGTATCCCAGGCATAGACTGGAGGACAGCCTATGTTTATAAGAATTATGCAAGAAAAGATCGATGGAATAACTAACTAGTAGTTCAATGTGGTTAAACACAAATGCCTTAAAAGAAGTAGCTAATGAAATGAGGTTGGAAAGCTAGGTTGGAAGCAAGTTGTTTAGAGTAGGTCTGTTCTCTACAGTATCATAGAAGGTCTTACTACTCAACTCCTTACCTCCTTCACCATTCACAGGTCAACAGTGACAAAGTCTACTGGCAACGGCAGGATGACGGCAGCTTCAAGATTGTCTATGTGGAGGAGAAGGCAATTGGGACCCTCATCTGTACCAAAGCCATTGGCTCTAACATGAGGGAGGATATTACTCATATCTATAAACACCCTGAAGGTAACTGCTCTGGGTCCTGGGTCCTTTCTCTTTGGGACTATCCATTTGACCACCTCCCTGACTCTGTGGCTCCATGCTTTATATCTGAGGTCCCACTGCATGGTTTCCAGAGCTGGGACTGTTCAGCTTACATTTGTTAGGCATCTATTGCATACAAAGCCCATGATCTTTGACTGCCCAGAATTTAAAATCTATTGTAAGATAAAAACTTGTACTCAAATATAAAACTAAATATGATAAGTACATTTGGGTGCAAAGTGCTTGGAAATTCAGATGAGGAAGACTTGGAATAATCAGGGAAGACTTAGTGGGATGGGTAACTTTTGGATTGGAGTTTTAAAAGGAGATGATATTTCAATAAGCATCATTGGGATGGAGGATTCTTTTCCTTCTCCTGTAAGCACGGCCTCGGACACCATCTTTTTTCATTTGTACCCTCTCCTGCTGGTCACCAGGGTCTGATGCAGAGAGGAAGGCCGTAGAAACAGCAGCAGCCCATGGCAGCAAACCCAACATATACTCGACCCGGGATTCAGCTGAAGATGTGTCGGTGCAGGTGGAATCCCAGGATGCAGTGATGGGCCAAGATCTAGTAGTCAATGTGGTGCTGACCAACCGTGGAAGCAGTCGGCGTACCGTAAAATTGCACCTCTACCTCTCTGTCACCTTCTATACTGGTGTCACCGGCCCCGTCTTCAAAGACAGCAAGAAGGAGGTGGCACTGTCCCCTGGAAGCTGTAAGACCTTCTTCTCTAGCTTTTGCTACTCATGGCCATTTTGGTATAGTCTCTTTATTCATGTAGCTCCCACCCCTTGTTAGGCACTTGTTCCCTATTAACTGAACCATCTGCCTGTCTCAAGCCTTTCCTTTCTCCACACAAATACCAAATGATTTTCCTAAAGCACAAGTCTGACCGTGTCACTGCTCTGCTCAATAAAACTCAATGGCTTTCTGTTCCCTCCAGAATCAAATACAGATTTCTCTGAAACATAAAGCCTTTTATAACCTGATTCAAGTAACCTCTGCATCTTAAATATACATTACTTATTTTCATGTACTATAGTTTCCAGCCAAACTGGACTTCTGCTCTACCTCCAGTCTCCATGTCTTTTTTTTTTTTTCCTTTTTGCTGAAGTAATCGGGGGTTAAGTGACTTGCCCAGGATCATACAGCTGGGAAGTATTAAGTGTCTGCCGAGACCAGATTTGAACTCAGGTCCTCCTGACTTCAGGGCTGGTGCTCTATCCACTGTGCCAGCTAGCAGTCCCTAATCTCCATGTCTTTTCACAAGCCATCCCATGTTTCAGATGAATTTTTTTTTTTTATCTCTCTGGTTTCTTGCAAAATTCAACTCAAAGGTCACCTTCTACAGGAGGCCTTTTCTGATTTCTGCCTACCTCTAGCTGCAAGTATTTCCACTATAAAAATGACCTTGTATTTATGCTATATGTATTTAGTATATTTTTGTACATGTACATGTTGTTTTCCCCAACAGTCTGTAAGTTCCTAGAGGGCGGGAATTGTTCCATTTTTGTCTCTGCATCTCCAGCATCCAGTGCCTTGCCTGGTGAATGTTTGAGTGCTTGATTATTGCCACATATCTCCTTTTGGCCAGCCCATATACCCATCAGGTGTTCTATAGGAGAAAGCTTAGCAAGAACGGATGGCAGAACCAGGGGGAGGGACATGGTTAAGGATGCACATGCTCTGTCTGATATCTCTTCTCCTTCTCCCACTCCAGCTGAGCGTGTGGCGCTGCCTGTGGCCTACTCAGAGTACCGGCCACATCTGGTGGATCAGGGAGCTATGCTGCTGAATGTGTCAGGTCACGTCCAAGAGAACGGGCAGGTGATAGCCAAACAACACACCTTCCGCCTTCGAACCCCTGACCTCTCCCTCACGGTATGGGCAACAGAAACTAATTGTATATGGGGTGAAAGGGGAGCTGATCAGAAGAGACAGGTTTAGGGGTGTGAAGGACCAGCCTAAGTGTAAAGGGGCAGGTCAGTTCTCCAGAAGCCCCCACAGCTTGAATCTTAACACCCCTGAAGGAATTGCAAATCAGCCTTTCCTGATGACGCAGATGCTGCTTGTGGATTGGGAATAAAATAAATCGGAGGCAAGAAGGAAGGGGAGAGAGGTCAGAGAATGCAGCTGCCTCTTAGTCTCCTTGCACCGTTATCATCCTCTCACTTGAAAGGATCTGTTGTGCTGGTCAGAATCAGATCCCCAGCAGCCGCTAGCAAGTGGTTCCTGTAACAGCCATTAGCAGGTTGCTCTTGTAACAAGGGCAATACAGAACAGGAGGAACAAAGACCCCAAGGTGTTAGCCTGAATTCTAACAAGAAATCCAAGAAAGAAAGGTTGGATTTGAGTCATTAGATTAGAGCTAAAAGAGACCCCATCTGAATGGCTGGTTGGGGTGCAGCTTCTAGCATCCCTTTGTCTCTGCTGGTTGGAAAGTCTTGGGTGATGAGATCTCTGTGGAAGGCAGGATCATTGCTGAGAGTCTCTAATCTGACAGTTATTTTAGATGGTGGTAAAGTCATTACACGCAATCAGAAAGTCCTAATTCTCTTTTTTTCTCTCTCAGGTGCTGGGGGCAGCTGTGGTCGGCCAGGAGACAGAAGTACAGATTATCTTCAGGAACCCCCTGCCTATCACGCTCACCAAAGTGGTCTTCCGACTGGAGGGCTCTGGACTCCAGAGGCCCAAGGTTCTCAATGTTGGGTGAGTCTCACCCCTTTGCTCTGCCTCTTTTTCCTTCATGCCCTCATGCCAGGTTTATTAAGCAGGGAGACATTTAAACAATCCAGGAAGGAATTCAGCATCCTTACATTCAATTCATGTTTACTGAGGCCAAATTGTGCAGAGAAGTCTATATGTAATATGTTCCTCCTTGAGATCTTCATAGGGAGATCAGACATAGACATTAAACCGTTAGAGAATAATCCAAGACAGGCTACAGCTTAGTGACACATTTAAGCAGAAGCTCAGAGAAGAGAACTCAGAGTAGGCTAGAAAGGCTCATGGAGCTCATGTAGAGGCTTAGGTTGAGAGCTGGAAGGGACCTCGAGGTTCCTCATCTGGTGCCTGCTATCACATAGTGTTGGAGTCCAGCTCCTGTAGTGCATTGAAGGGTGTGACAGTCAGGCCAGGCGGAGAGAGTCTCTGTTTTGGACTGTTCAAAGTTTATTGATCAGAGAGACAAATATATATACCTCAAATGCTCATAGGTTTGATACAAAGTACACTCTTTTAAAATTCCTATAGTTCAGCTAAATCTTCTATGATGTAAATGATTAAGCCCCTTAAGCCCTGGATCTTGGTTACTTAGAGATATGAATAGTTAAGATACTCATCAGAGTAAAGTTTATTATGCCACTGTCTCAGGTATCTTTTCCCCAAATGCCCTTAGTCTCCTGGACATTCTTTCCTATCCTAAGTTCAAAGGTTTGCCTTTAATGCAAAGAGTAGTGTTTGCATTTTGCTTCAGTCACTAGATTATTAATTTATTATCTTGACAAGCAGTCTCTGCTATTTCAATAAGAAAAGGGAGTTTTGGTGAGCCAAGTTATTGTAATATTCAAGAACTGGAATGGATTCTTACCTCCTTCTACAACATAGGGTCTGATAGTTGAAACCTTTTACTAAAAATATTCCAGTGTACCCAGGCAGAAACAGATTCCAAGGCAGAAGTTAGAAAAAATAAAAGCAAGGAAAAGCTACTGGCAAAGAGGTTAAAAATGCTAAGCAAGAAAGTCCTTGGTCCCAAGTTCTTCACTAACATCCTGATGACCATCTTTCTTATCAAAAAGCCCACAGTTAGTTCCCAGATCAATGCACCCCATGGCAAAGTTAATGCAAACTCTCCCCTGATCTGCCATACAACTTCCTTGCTTACAACAGTCCTGGATGGTATTATGAGGAAGAGGCTATTGTCTTGTTTCCCCAAATCTCAGTATCTTGACTCACAACACTTGGAAGACATACTAGTCCAACCTCTTTATTTCACAGATGAGGAAATCTAGTCCAGAGAAACTTAATGATTTGCCAAAGATAATACAGGATAGTGAGTTGCAGAGGAGAATTGGAACTCAGTTCTTCTGACTCCAAATCCATTGCCCACCATTCCATCATATCATACTGCCTATATTAATATATCATAGCTTGTTCTAATGTTCTTGATGTGATGGACGCTTATTTTGTTTCCAGTTTTTATTGTTCAGTTGCATCTAACTCTTCATGACCATAATCTCTATGAGGTTTTTTTTTGGCAAAAATACTGAAGTGGTTTGCCTGTTCCTTCTCCAGTGAACTGAGGCAAACAGATTAAGTGACTTTTCAGGCTCACACAGTTAGTATTTGAGGGCAGATTGCAATTCAGGTCTTCCTGATTCCAGTCCCAGAGCTCTATCCACCATCTAGCCAACTAGTTGCTCCTTGTTTATCACCACTCAGAAAATACTATTATGAATATTTTGGTATAAATTATAGACTTTGGTTTTCTCACAGTATATTCCCAGAATTTACCTTACTGGGTCAAAGGATATAAAGACTTTGGTCACTTTTCTCAATAACATGGATAGCATGTTGGTCTTGAAGTCAGAAGCATCTGAGTTTGAATGCTTCTTCAGATTCTGGTAAGCTCCCTAAGTGTTGGTTTTCACCTGTGTAAAATGAAATGATGAGTCGTACCTTCCTTCAAGGGTTGTAATGAGAATCATGGAAGATAATGTGTGGAAAGTGCTACATATCAGTCATAATGATAATGATGGTGATGTTGGAGGAGGAGTCTGGGTTTGAGCTGGACACTGTCCCATCGTCATCACATCTATGTGGCAGAAACAAGCTAGTGTGGTGGATAAAGTGCTGCACTTGGAGTCAGGAAGACCTGATCAACACTTAGCTATGTGATTCTATTCATGTCACTTACCTTTCTCCACCTCGGTTTCTTCCTGTGTAAAATCAAGATAATAACAGCACCTATCTCACAGGGTTGTTGTCAGGCTTAAATGAGTTAACATATGTAGAGAGCTTTGTGAACCTTTAAGCCGTATCTGAATATTAGCCACTATTAGCATTATTATTCTTTCATGGGATAGCCAAAAAAATCATTGATATACCACAAAGTACTATATACAAATGTGAGTTGATATTGCTTGATTACTCACTTGTATTTATCCAGTATTCACCTTCCCAGGATTCTGACCCAGGTACTGTATCCAGGTAGAACAAAGGCACAGTTGTTTCTTTTTAGTGAGTTTTGCAAATAATCTATAAAGAGCTTTATCTAAAGAAGGCCCATAGGATAAATGCAGAGAGTAAATAATGACAGCTCACATGTATATGGCATTTTAATGCCACATGTATATGGCGAAGTGCTTTTCATATAATAACTCTGAAGTAGATAGTTTAACTTGGGTATTAGCTATCAGCTCCACTTTACAGATCAGAAAATCAAGGCTCAGAGAGATTAAGTGATGTGTTCCATGATCACATGATTTGTAAATGTCAGAACTGGAATTCTGATCTCAAGTTCAATGCCATCATGATGAGAAAGCCTCGGTGTTAATATTTTATGTTGACTGATAATTACAGCATTACTGAGGAGGAAAATATCTTTAAAAACCCTCTTGAGGAAGAGCAAGATTCCCTCTTTCTGGAGAAAAGGTCATAAGGAAAGGGAAGGAAAGAATCCTGAGGACACTAGAATTCTGATCCCTACTCTCTATGTTGTTAGAGATGGCCCTGTTTCCTATCCCCAGGGTATAGGGTAGCATGTGTGAAATTCACCCTGACCCTGGACCCTATCTTTAGCCCCAGAACTACTGAGGTTTAACTCTAGAGACTTTGCTCTCTGTCTGGACTATAATGAGAATAATGCCTGAATGGATTTAGCCTGCCACCTATCCCTGTATTCACTTCCTCCCTTGGGAATTTCCATGTCTGATTATGTGTCCGATGTAGTCCAGAGTACAGAGCCTGGAGGAAGAAGCTACTGATTCAGAAAAATTAGAATCCAATATACACCCTACTCTAACTCTCAGTTGCATATAAAAATACTTGTATTATATTGTAAATGTTTGAAGAAACAGATGATTAATTTTTTTAATGGCAGCATCCAAACGAGTACTGTCCCTTTTAATTTTAGAATAGTGCAAACTTATTGCAATGATTCCACCATTGCTCAAAACATTTTTTGGATGCCACTTTTGGAACTACTTGTAAATGTCTCCCCTGGTAGCAATTCATCAACCTTTGAGAGTGTACTTGATTTTGGTAAATAGCCAATAGTCATTTGGAGCTGCATCTAGCACACAAGGCAGTTGATTAAGTTGAGCAATACCATTCTGGGTCAACAAAGAAGTATGACTGACAGGGTTTTGAGACAGATTTTCTTGTGTGAGTCCAACTAGCTCTAATGGTAATTTCAAAAGGTATGCCCCTAAAGGTCTGTAGTAATGGCAGTATGATTGGAATAAGTGTGAGGTCTCCTGGGGGCTACTTCAAAGGGACAATATTCTTTTGGATGGTTAAGTTCTGATGTGTTTATTGAGTAATTGATATAATGTAATCAAAATCATTTTAGTCACATCATGTAATCTAAGGCAGATCCCTATTTAGAAATACCTGAATTACAAATTATAACCAGCATGTACACACCTATTTCCTCTTAAAGCCCTGATGTAGCTACTATGAAGAATCACAGCTAAACCCAAAGGAAGTTCCATAGAAACCATGTTTTCAATGGTGGTACTTTGGTACAGTGAAAAAAATATGGGAATGAGAAGCTCTGAATTCAAATCTTACCTCTGCTAGTTCCTATCTCTGTGACCTTGAAGAAAATCACTTTAACCTCTTTCTCTACATTAGTTATCTCTAAAATGAGAGGGTTGGACTTAGTGATCTATTTCTAAGGCCCCTTCTAGTATGATCCTATTATGCTAGCAATATAATTAAGCAATAGTAAAAACTTTAAAGCTTTATATAAGTTGTTATTATTAGTTAGGAAAGCATTTAAGGACTGGTCTGGGCGTCTCACTAGCCTTCAAAACATTGTTTCTATGGGAAAGTACAAACTTTTAAAATAGTATTCTTAGTCTGAGTCTTGCATCACAATTTCTAAATTCATAGAACACCTCAAAAGTCCCTTGAAACTTTCCATCAAAAATCTTAGCACTAGAAGGAATCTTAAAGATCGTCTAATCCAGCCCCCTTATTTTTATAAATCAGCAAACTGAGGCTCAAAAAGATGTTCAGGGAATTCTTGTTATATTGAAGTCCAAGTCAAATGCTATTTACCAAAGTTACAGCAGGGAATAGTTTTAGAAAGAGAAAATATTCTCCAGGAGATTTGGAATCAACCTATTTTTTCTTAAGATGGTATTTGCCTCTTTGGAAATGAACTCTATTAAGATTGTATTTCTCTAAGAAGGCTCTAGCTTTGGATAGAGATGAGATAAATACACCCAGCAGGAAGGATTTGATTTAAGGTGAAAGTTTGATCAAGAAAAGAGAATAGAATATGCTTAATAGAAAGATCATTAAGGAGAAGGCATTGGTAGATGGTAAAATGATAGAGAAAATAGAGAAGCATCAGGAGCTGAGAGATGAGAAGAAAAAGTGTGGGAAGAAAAGGAACCTAAACCAGAAAAAAGAAATGCTATTATAGGATAAGAACATTCCTTGGAAAGCCACAAGCTCCTAGTTCTTCTTTGATCAGGAAATGATCCAGAAAGACTTTTCATTGGCATAAGGCATTTGTCATTTCCTGGTGCATCCAGGTGTCCAGGCTTAGCTGGCAAAATTGCTGGTTGAAGTCTACCTCAAATTGTGTCGGAGACCCTGTGCTTTGCTTCCTGCCTTTCTCTAGGCAGTGTCTCTACAACTTCTCTAATGTGGCTCTTTCAACCCTCATCTCTTGGCCCTAATCTTTCCCTACAGAGACATTGGAGGCAATGAAACAGTGACACTGAGACAAACATTTGTGCCTGTGCGACCAGGTCGACGGCAGCTCATTGCTAGCTTGGACAGCCCTCAGCTCTCCCAGGTGCATGGAGTCATTGAGGTGGACGTGGCCCCTGCTTCTGGTGGGAACTTTTTCTCTAGTGACCGAGGTAGCAGTCGTTCTGGAGAGAATGTCCCTATGGCATCCCGAGGAGAAGCATAAACTTGATATAAGTATGGGACAGAAGCAATAGAAGCATGGACACTTCACTGAAGCAAAAGGCTGGCCCAAAAAGGACACCTTGTGGCCTAGGAAGAAAGGCCCAGGAGGCCTGGGGTGGGATCCAACTTTCATACACATTGCATGGCACTGAAGGTAATAAAGATTGTTTTTGTTTTGTTTTGTTTTTTAGTGAAGCTCTTGGCTTTGTCCATCTGTTTGCCCATGCCAATCTAAGGAGAATGGGTTCATAAACCTTTTGAGTTCTATACCACATTTGTATACATAAAGATTTGTATTCCTGATTCTGAGATCCCAGATGTTCTAGTACCATTTGGTCAAATCAGAGAATATTAGAACTGAAAGGGTCTTTAGAATCATCTAGTTCAACCCTCTGATTTAACAAATGAAGGTACTGAAGTTTAGGGAGATTTAGAGATTTTCCTAAGGTAATATAGTGAGTAGAAGAACCAGGGCTCAATTCAAGATCTTCTGACTCCAAGCCTAGAACCTTTGCCACCATATTCTAATGGGGGCTCCTAGATTGAATCAATCTGGCCTCTTAGGTTCCATAGGTTAAGGATTTCTTTTTTTTTTTTTTTTTGCTTTTTGCTGAGGCAATTGGGGTTAAGTGACTTGCCCAGGGTCACACAGCTAGGGAATGTTAAGGGTCTGAGATCAGATTTGAACTCAGGTCCTCCTGACTTCAGGGCTGGTGCTCTAACCACTGCGCCACCTAGCTGCCCCGGTTAAGGATTTCTTAAATTTTTTTCACATCCTTTCGCTCCAATGAGACTTTAATGAGAAAATCACCCTGTGTGCTTAATCCCACTACAAATCTAAATCTAGGGGTATCTGTCAGGCTTGGACAAGTCTTGGGGGCCTGGTGACAGGACTAGCTATTTGATTTGATTCACTGCCTTGATCTTGTCAAAGTGTTTTCTCCCTGTAACAATCACCAACTGAACAGTGTTAATAGAAACATTAGCTATGTGCCCAGTCAATTCTAGTTAGTGTAAAAGGGAATGATCTAGGATGGCATGAAGTAGGATCATAGGATAATAAATTGATAGTTGAAAGGAATCCTAGAGATCTGAGTATAACCCCATTGTTTTACAGATGAAGAAAATGAGGCAGGTTAAATGAATTGATCAGGATCACACAGTTAGAAAGTATTATATGCTGAGGTAAGATTAGAACACAAATTTTCCTGGTTCTAAATTCAGTTTTCTATGCCCTATGTGATTCAACTTCTGAAGAAGCAAGAAATTTAGAGACAAGCTGGTGTTTTCTCTAAGATGTGATAGAAAAGTATGATCCTAGGAATTGAATCAAGCCAACAAGCATTTATTGTGCCCACTACATTATGCCAGGCACTGTGCTAAGCATGGGGGATTCAAAGAAAGGCAACCTGCCTTCAAGGAGCTCAAAATCTAATGAGGGAGACCCCATGCAAATACCTATGTACAAACAAGATATATACAATATAAACTGGAGATAACAGAGCATTAGCATTAAGGGGATTGGGAAAGGCTTTTTAGAGAAGGTGGGATTTTAGTTGACACTTGAAAGAAATGAAGGGACAGAGAAAAGGAAGGAGAGAACTTCAGCCAGGGTGGACAATCAGGATATGCATGGATTTAGAAAATGAAGTCTCTTTTGAGAAAAATAGAACTGGCAAGGAATGCAATGTCACTGAATCACAGAGTGCATGGAGAGGAATAAAGTGTAAGAAGACTGGAAAGATAGAAAAGACCAGTTGTAAAAAGATTTAAAAATCAAATATGACTTTTTAAAATTAGATCATAGTAGTAATATGGAGTTTGTAGAATCAAAAGATAAATGGCCAGACCTGTGTTTTAAAAAGATCACTTTGATAGCTGTGGAAGATGAACTGGAGTAGGGAGAGATTGAGGAAGAAAAACCAAGCAGGCAGTGATCTAGCTTTGAAATAGTGAGTCAGTATCAGAGGAAGGGGGTTTGTATTAAAATGTTAGAAAGATAGAAGTTAAAGGACTTGCAATATAACTTATATAAGAAAGTGAGAAGTCAAGGATATCAATTAGGTTGTGAGCCTGAGAGACTAGAAGGATGGTGGGCCCCCTTACAGTAATAGGGAAACTAGGAAGAAGTAAGGGTTAAGGGAAAGATGAGTGCAATTTGGGAAATATTGAATTTAAGATGTCTTTAAGACATTCACAAAGAGTAACCAGATACCCAGAGCAACATTTTGGGATGTAGCTGTCATTATAGCAATGGGCCAAGCATTTCTCTCCTTGATATAAAAAGCTGAGACTCAGGCCCAGAGCAGAGCTGTAACCTGCCTATGAAAACTCCAAGGAGATGACATTGCTGGGGCAAGTGCAGTCTGGATCCAAGATGGATTCTAGGGTACCTAATCTACACATTTTTGAAAACCATGATCATTCGGTGATATAGAAAGGGCACAAACTCTTCCTTCCTATGATTTTTCTTTGCACCAGTTAACTGTTTCCTGAAAACGTACACTAGTTATGTGATGTGTGTGTATCTTGTCTCTGAAACTTTTGTCACAGAGGAAAACAGGAAAAAACAAAATGGAAATATTTTCCCATTTTGTGGAATGGTTGGGAAGATGCGTCACAGACACTCAGAATGAAGGAATAGTTTATAATGCAAACCTTATTCATTTTCTTTGTCCATTAAAAACATGTTGTTGTTACTATATGGATTTGCTTGCAAAATAAGATCAAATTTAGACAGGTGATCAGATTGAATGAAGGTTTCCCAAATTTAGGATGGAAGTTCTAAAGTGGTATGTCAAATTCACATAGAAATGGGGTCCACTTAACTGTACATTTGGAATGGGTAACATGTTAATTAAAAAAAAATATCTATGTTATCTAGGTTCTATTTTACTTTTGTTTTGTTAAATATTTCCCCATTAAGCAGCATAGATCCCATATTTGAGAACACTGCTCTAAAGTTAGTCAATTAACAATCATTTATTAAGCACTTACTATGTGTTAGGCAATATGCCTTAGCACTAAGGAGATATTTATTTCCTATTTACTAGTTGTTTTTTTTAATGTGCTGCCTTTTGTTTTTTTACATCAAACTCATTCCTATATTATATTCTTTCTTCTTCTCTTACCCAGAAATCTATTTCTTGCAATAAAAATTAAAAGAAAGGGGGGGGGGAGGAAGTCAGTTTGACAAAAACAACCAGCACAACTTTGACATGTACAATATTTCACACCCATGATCTTTACCTTCACAATGAAGATAGGGAGATGCATCTTTCTCCTCTTTTTTTCCAGAACTAAACTTGGTCATTATGAAATGTTCAGTTTTGCTTTATTATTTCCTCCATTTGCATTGCTGTAGTCATTGTATAAATTGTTTTTCTGGTTTTGCTTGCCTTGCTCTGTATCAGTTCATATAAGTTTTCCCATGTTTCCTAGTTTACTTAGCTATTCTTAATCCTTGGGCACTTTGCTTATAGTGTTTTTTGTTTTAATTTTTTGCTACCACAAAAAGTATTAATAGGAATATTTTGGTTTTTATGAGACCTTCCTTTCAATGCTTTACCTTCTGGAGGTATATGCCTAGCATATTCTGGGTGTGAAAAGGTATGGATGTTTTAGTCACTTTGGGGGCATAATTTCAAATGTTTTTTTTTCCTCAAATAATTGGTACAACTTATAGTTTTTCCAGTGGTTTACTGATGAGTTTATTTTCCCATGTGTATGTATGTATACACATATACATATAGATGTGTATATATATATGTATATATATGTATTATATATATATATATAAAATGTTTGCCAATTTCCTGAATGTGATGTGAAACTTTACAATCAATCATTTTGATTGCCTCAAATCACTCACAATAAGAGAGATGTCAATCTTTCATATGGTTGCTAATAGTGATTCTTTTGAGAAATTTTTTTTTGGCTGAGGCAATTGGGGTTAAGTGACTTGACCAAGATTACATAACTAGGAAGTATTAAGTATCTGAAGCCAGATTTGAACTTAGGTCCTCCTGACTTCACAGTTGGTGTTTGATTCACTGTACCATCTAGCTGTCCCCAAAATCTTTATTTGTATCTTCTGACCACTTATCTGCTGGGGAAAGACTCTTGGTTTTACATGTACATGTTCAAATTTTTAGTTATGTCTGACTTTTTGTGACCCCTATGGACCACACTGTTCATATGATTTTCTTGGCAAAAATAATGGAGATATTGTAGTGGTTTCCCATTTTTTTTTTCCTCCAGTGGATTATGGCAAACAGAAATTAACTAACTTGCCCAGGGTCATGCTTTTAGTAAGTGGTCTGAGGCTACATTTGAACTCAGATCTTCCTGACTCCAGGAATGACACTCTATCCACTAAGCTATCTAGATGTCAGGTAAATTTCTTGTATTTCTTATGTATCAGATCTCAAATAAGATATTTGATATGTTTTCCCAATCAATAAGCTTCTTATCTTAACTGCATTGATTTTGACGTGCAAAAGCTTTTCAATTTCTCTTAACTGCAATTATTTTCACTTTTGTGCTCTACTTTATCCCTTGTTTTTAAGATTTCTCTGCTTAGTCATAATTGTGAAAGATTCCTTTATATATTTTTCTCCAATTTTTTATATTTTAACCAAATTTTATATTTAAGTTGAATATAAGCTTGGAATTTGTTGTGGAATATGGGATTGAATGCTGGTCTAAACCATTTATTTTTGCCAAGTTGTTTTCAATTTTCCCAATAGTTTTTATCTAATAGAAAGTTTTTCCCCAATAGTTTATGTTCCTGGTTTCTCAAATACTAATTTATTGAGCTGATTAAGTCTGCTTCTCACTTATGTAGTTTTTTTTCACATTAATAACCATTTATTAAGGGACTGCTATATGCCAAGTGATGTACTAAGAAACGTGGATACAAATATAGGCAAAAAATAAAGTTAATCCCTGACTTTAAGGAACTCATATTTTAGTGGGAGAAGATAATACCACTTATGTAATTTATTTTAGTTATTTTAGAATATATTCCATATCATGATTATATAGTTTTATTGAATTCAGGTAACACAAGCAGTGGGTAATGAGGTAATGAGAATACTCAAAGAATCTCTAGGCCAAGTGTCCTTTAGTGAACCAGGGGATACTGAGGACTTTGGGAAAACTAGTTTATGTGTAATAAATAATCTCTAATGAAGTCACTGGCAAATAGCCTGAGGTTATTGCCACTTAGTGGCTAAATTATATATTACATATACTCTCTTGCTAGTAACACATGTGTCAGCCAGTTTTTTCATATGTTGCAAAAAAACAGAGGAGTCAGGCATGAATTGTTAGTTTCTGCAGCACCACCAAATGCATACCTAGCCTATGCCAACTGTTATAGCATTTTATCCTAGAGGAGATTAGGAAGATGCTGATTTTTTTTTTTAAGTATGGGAATAATCAACCTTAGGAGTTGTATGGAGGATGGATTGGGAAGAGGAAGAGAACAAAAACAGAACACCAATAAAGGCATGATGAAGACTGGAACAAAAGTGGTGGCTATGTGAATGGAAGAAGGGTAGAGGTATAAGAGTTATTATTGAGGTAGGCTCATCAACTGATTGGATGGGGGTAGGGAAGTAGTAAGGATTATTTAGATTTGCAAATTTAGGAGTATGTTGTCCTCAGTAGAAACAGGGAAAGTTGGAAGAAGAGCAGGTTTAGTAGTAGGAAAGTTGATGAATTCTGATTTTGAAATGTTGTTGACTGAGATAATTAAAAAACAAAGGATCCAACAAGCACTTGGCAACTTGAGACATTCTGGAGAAAAATTAGGGTGGGATATAAATTTTTGAGCCATATGCATTATAATCAAATACAATAATAATTGAATTCACAGAAATAGACAAGATCATCAAGGGAAAATAATATAGAGAAAGAAGAAAAGCAACTCAGAACAAAATTAGTGGACAGAGTATGTTTTTGAGGACAAAGGATGACTGACAAAGCAAAGTAGATTGAGAAAGAGCAGTCAGATAAGTAGGAGGAGAACCAGGTAAAGAGTAGTGTCATGGAAACCAAGAATGGAGAAAGAATTCAGCAATCCTGAATGTTAAATACAGATAGAACAAGGAGGATGAACACTGAAAAAATTATCACCAAATTTAGCAATTAAAAAACAATTGGTAACTTTTTATAGAGATGAAGGTTTTCATCTGTATCGTCATATTGCAAGGTTTCAAGAAGTCAGTAGGTAATGAAGAAGTAGCAACAGCTAAAGTAGACTATTTTTTCCAGAACTTAGGTAGTGAAAGTAGGTCTTTCCTTCTTGGAGTGATTGAGTTTTTTAAAGGAGTGGTTTTTATGTGTTTGGGTTTTTGTTGTTCATTTTTTTGTTTGTTTGTTTGTTTGTTTTTTTGATGGAGGAGATGAATTTGGTTGCAGGCAACTGGGAAGGAGCTGATAAATAAGGAGAGATTAAAGATGAGAGATGGGAGGGAGAGTTTATTAAAGGTAAAGACTTTCAGAGAAGGTGGAAGGGAATGGCATCAAGGACATAAATTAGCTTTGGCAAGAAGAGGAATGACCTTGAGAACTTGCTCTAGTTCAACAGAGGAGAGAATGTTTAAAGATGTAGAAGTACTTTGACATGGAGTTTGAGAACTGAGATTACTCTTGCTCTCAATTTTTGTCAGCAAAGTAGGAAGCAAGGTAATCTGGGGATAAAAATACCTTTGAAGACTTAAAGAAAGACATTTTGAACATTACTTTGTGATAGAAACTCAATCAAAGAAGTGTAAAAAGATGACTATACAATAGTAATGGCTCATTTGAGAACAAATAACATGAGTTTATAGTGGACCCACTTCATAGTTCATAGAATAAGAGATCCAGAGTTGAAGGGAATCTCAGCTACCATCTAATATAAATCTTGCATTATAGTTGAAGAAACTGAGAACCTAAAGAAGTTAAGTGACTAACTTTAGATCATAGAGGGAATAACCATAAGAGGAAGAGGCAGAATTTAAACCCAGGCCTTCTGACTTCAGGGGGCAGTATGGCTTCTTCCAGCAACAACTGAAAACATGCTAGTAGGAGCAAAGAAAATGATGTAACAAGGGAGTAAGGGATTCAAGAGAGGAAGACAATGCTGTTTGGAACTGGTTACAGAGTTGTGGGGCCAGCAGCAGAGAAATGGACAGAAAAGATAGTGAACAATAAAAGGACTAGAGTTCTCAGAGGAAACAAAAAAAATTGTCTTACAACTGGTGAAGAAAAGGAAAAGATAAGAAAAATGACTAGAGATTAAGAGCTCAAGGTCATGAAGGTGGTACCATTTTGGGTGACGGGTTATGGAGTGTAAGCACTACTGTGGCTTGCTAAAGTAGATTGGAGATGTAGGTCATGGGAGCTGAGGAAGCTAATGCTTTTACTCTTCTAACTAAATTCTAAAATAATGATAGCTTACGTTTATATAGTGTTTTACAATTTATAGTATGCTTTCTTCATTACAACCTATTGAGGCAGTGCAAGTGTTATTATCTCCATTTTACAAGTGAGGAAACTGAGCTCAATGAGACTTGAATGACTTGCTGAACGTTACAGAGTTGGGACATGAAATGAGGTCTCATAGAATCATAGATTTAGAGATGGAAGAGACCTTTGATAGCATCTAGTCCAATTCCCTCATATTAAATGAGGATACTGGAACCCAGAAAGTTTAAATGACTCAATCAATTAACAAGAATTTATTAAATGCATACTATATGCCAGATAATATGCTATATGATGGAGATATAAAATGTGGTATTGCTGGTTTGAGTTGACCACATGGAACCTTTGGAGAGGACCTACTTTCAGCCATATGTGACTCATTGCTAAGAGGTTCCTTCAGAGAGCCAAGATGAATGATTAGGAGTAGTCACCCAGCTGAATTCTCCCAACATTCTCCTCCAAAGAACTTTAAAATAAAATCTCAACTCAAATTTTGGAGCATCAGAACCAACAAGAAGTCAGAGTGAGACATTTTTCCAGCCTAAGAAAACTTAAGAAGAAAAGTCTATGATGAAAGAACTGGGTAACTTTTGCTGGCACTGAATACAGATGATACTAATTAGTAACTTTATTGTTTATACTCAGTTCTGGAACACAGTTCCAAGATGGAGGGGAGCACTGAGGGTAGGTCACAAGGGAGCAGGAACATTGATTGAAGTTCCAAGGCAAAGAGAATTCTGACTTAAGGGACTAGGGGCCTTCCTAGCTAAAGATCAGAACAGTTACCATACTTCTCTCAGGATAAAACCACCCTAGAAGCACCAAAAACTTGAATATCCCACTGCCCGCTCCAAAATAGCTCTGAAAAGAATAGCATGAAAAAGTCTAGTTTGAGATATTGCCTCTCCACCTCTAGGTGAACAGAACCCAATTTTAACA